>JAEQBH010000924.1:0-83580 GCA_016808115.1 Tetrastigma voinierianum
TTCATAGAAGAATAATACATGAATAAGACGTGATTATACACGCATCTTACTTTACCAGTATATGAAATACGATCTGTCAAGAACACATAATATGGCTAAGAATGCCCTATTATAAAATAGTAAGTTATGGAATTCATATAATTATAAAAATGCCTAAGACCAGTTATTAGAAATGCACACAAGATTCTTTCGATTAGTGCGACGACACTCTCCTGGCTGTATGGCTTCGCACATTAGTACTTCGGTACTTTCCCCGATTAGCGACGGCACTTCTCGATCGTGTTTCAAGACATTAGTACTTCTACGATTCTCCGATGGCGCGACGGCACTCCGATGGTGCTTTAGCACATTAAGATTCGGTACTCTCCCGGGATTAGTGCGACCACACTGGTCGCTAGCCTGGCACTTCGGCTGGTGTTACGACACTTTAGCATCAAAAGTATCTTCGGATACCTATGGTACAGCTCCACTCATTTATTATTGGTCTAGGTATTCCCATAATTATATGATCATAAAACCGAATAATGAATAAGAGTGGAAATGAAGTGTATCGCTCGACCGTAATACCTACGGGTATTTCGGTCATGAGGCAGCTCAGAACTCTCATAGAGACCTGAATAAATATAAGTCCCGTAATACAAAGATCGCTCAGTAGTACCTATGGGTACTTCAGATAATGACCATGTAGTGACTCATGTACTTATATATAAGAATAAGCATAAGTAATTGTATAAATCTAAGGATATGCATGGTAATGTATCACATCTCGTTATTGTTATATGCTAAAATAGAACTTGTACATGCATATTATATATGTTTCCACTAAGCGTGAAGTTTAGCACGGAAAGTTTTTAATCCCGTGTAGTACGTGAGAAGACGCTCCGAGAACTTCCGCATTCTTCTGCGCCAACACACGACTTAGTGTTCATCATCAGAGGTTCCCGCGACTCGATCAATAATTGTAAATGTATAGTTTTTGAATATGTAATAGGCCTCGCATTGTATAGGACATCAGAAACTCCACTACTTGGTAGTTTTATTTCGATTTTTGGGTATATGATGTGATATTATAAGACTCGATATCCCAATGCTCCACTAAGGTAAAGAGTCCCAGTACATGGTCTCACGTCCCGAACTCGGTTCGGATCCGCCATTCGGGTCGGGTCAGGAATCGGGGCGTGACACCCTATCCGACACTATGGATACTGGTGCTCCATGTAGCCCAACCATTCCGAATGTATAAACCGATGCATCTCCAAGGCGGTTCATCCGACGCGAAAATGTGCCGACTTCGCGGAGCCGGTCCACTATCACCCATACCGCCATGCTCGCGCCCGCGGCAAGTGTGTCACAAAGTCCATCGCGGACGTGCTCCCACTTCCACCTCACCACCTCCAATGGCCGGCATCCCCCGTCGCTTCGTGCTCGCCTCTTAACTACCGATACGTGAGACATCACAACAAAGTCCCCTACGTGGTCTCTTCATCTTTCCCGCAGGTAACGACGATGAAGATCTGATACATCTTCGTGCCACCCGGATGCACGTAAATCGAGCAAAGTGAAACTCCCGAGAATCTCCTCTCAAATCGGTCAATCAAACCACCACCCATCCCCTGGCATCGGCACTACCATCCGCAGAACGCCCAAAATTCGGGCCACCCGTACTGACCGCATTTCGGGTCCCCGATGGATAACACTATCTCTACGTCCCGCCACTAGGACTCAATCACTCGCTTCACCGCAGAGACGGTGTAGCCACTAAACTCCCAAGGTACTCGGAAGTCCGTCGCATCAGAGCCCAACCGGCCTCACGCCATCCGTCACCCCAAGAAAGATATACTACCTAACTGCTCCTAGTGATCTCCGACCGAGTGTATCACCAGTTCACCTTGACGGTCTACCGGATGTGGTGGAAGGCAAAGTGAAGTCATAATCCTAGGAACTCCATCCATCCGCGCTGCCTCATTGAGGTCCCCGTCATAAGGAAATATACTTCGACTTTTGTCCGAAAGACACCTCGAACTCCTCGTAGTAGCAAGGGCGCCAAAATCTTCGAGGCGAAGACTACGGCCGCCAACTCCATGTCGCGTGTGGGGTAATTCTGCTCGTGATTCTTCAACTAACGAGAACCATAAGCTACTACCCTCCCGGACTGCATCAAAACACATCCCAATCCGTTCCTCGAGGCAATACACTGTGGTACCCCGTCCCCTCGTCCGGAACTACGCATGGGAGCCGGCAAGTTCCCTTCAACTCCCGGAATGCCTCCGCATCAATCATCCCAATCAAACTCGACCTCCTTCCGGTCAACCTAGTCATAGGTGCCGCTTATCCCTGAGAAATCCCCAATGAATCTCCTCTGTAATACCCAAATAACTTAAGAAACCACGATCTCAAGACCGACTCGCCTCTCCCAACTCATCAACGCCACCTCTCCTGGGTCGACCGACACTCCCGACTCGACACCACGTAGTCCCAAATCTCACCCCGCAGCTCGTAAACCTCGCACTCATCGAACTTGGCGTATGTACCGATGGTCTCTCAACAACCTGTGAAATGATCCTCGCAATACTCTGGCGTTCCCACTCGACCGGAGTATCAAGATGTCAATCCACGAAGACTACGAAAACTGACTAAATAGGGTCGAATATCCTACGATGAGATCCATTAATGTTGTTGGCGATTCGTTTAATCCGAAGGGCATCACCGTAAACTCAAAGTGCCCATAATCGCTGCCCTAAACGCCTTAGGATATCTCGTAGATTCCTAACCCTCAAATACGGTAAACCAAGTATGAAGGTCTATCTCGGGAGAATTCGCGCCCTCTCAACCGATCAAACAAATCGTCAATCCTGCAATGGGTACCGATTGTTACCTGTGAACTGTCTAACTGTTTAATCAATGCACTGGCTGGTCTTGGCCCTTCTTTCTTCGCAAATAATCGGAGCGCCCCATGGTGAAGTGCTCTTGCCTAATGAACCCTTTATCCAATAGCTCCTCAGAATCGGGACTCTGAAGTTCCTACAACTCAACTCGTGCCATCCTACGCTGAGTCATAGACAAGCGAAGTACCAGGTGTAACTCGATAATCAAGTCTACTACCCTCTCGGAAGGGTAGTCCGTGAGTCTATCCGAAAACATCCACATACCGCATACTACCTCGAGGTAGATCTAAGTCCGGCCCTCCCTCGCCTCCGTGGTAAGGCTCGCTAGCCAACCCGCTAATCGCCCTCGACACTGGACTCATATACCGCCTCGGGGCAAATCGTCACTGGGTCTCCAAACACCACACGAGTACCGTCCCGCGTGTGGGCGTGAACCTCCTATGCTCACAATCGGGAGAACGAATTCGTAAGCCGTCGCCCAATCCATCCCCAGATGACATCGAACTCGACATGTCCATGATCCTCAAGTCCACTGTAAGTAGAGTCCCCGAGATCCCAACAGAATCCCAGGACACATCCCTATTCCGCCCCTAATCCTGTGGAGAACTCTACATACAAAGGCCTCTGGGCGTCTCATAACCTCTAAGCCCAATCCGGGACACAACTGATGCGAAGAATGAACGACAAAGTAAGCATCGTAATCAACAACACTCTGAATCCCATAGCGATAGCAAAACGTACCCCGTATTAATCGGTTGATTCACGACGCAGCCGCGGTGTGACGGTGTAGACACGCCCCGACTCTCGATGTGTCCGTGTGCCCGGGCCTCAGCCCTCCCGCTCTCTACCCATACTCGCCTCTCGGGCCTCGCTCACAAATGTGTGCCCGTAAAGCCCTCGGGAACCGAGGATCGGGCCCTCCGCCTGCATCAGGCCTGGAGGAACATATCAGATCCTTCATGTCTCGCATCGACCGATCAGGCTGCCCCAAAACCCCGATCCTCGTCTCCTGGGCAATCCCTTCATGTGTCCAGCCGCTAACAATGGCAAGACACCAACCGCCCCGCCTCGACCAAAGAATCTCATCCGTCCCTCGGTCCGGACGTGGGCCGCGACTGGGAACCCTCGCGAACTAGAAGCTCGTTTCTTCCCGAATCGAAGAAGACTGACCGTCCTTCCTCTTAGCATTAACACTCGTATCCCGAGTGCCCGAAAGCATCCTCTATCTCTCTCTCTACGGTCGTGGTCAGTTCCAACCATTTAATTCATATCCTGCAGGCCAAGCCCTACACTCGCCCGAATTCCGACAACTTCAACATTCCTCGATCTCCCCACCGCTGCCTGCGGGCCAATGCGAATCATCGCAGTCCGGGCTAACTCGTGAATCTACCACCCACCCCATCGCGCCCACGCCCGCCCAACTCTAGAACCCCGAGCCTCTCGCATGCCTCGCAGCCTCTCAGGCACTTTACCTGGCGAACAGCCTCCCTAAACTCGCCCATGTCATAACTCTAAGTCTCTAGAAGTCCCAGCCCATCTCCACCCATACCCGGCTCGCCTCTAGCCGGAATGCACTAACTTGATCCCCGTCGACGGAGCGTGATCTCCATGAACAAGACGCTCTTCGATCCGTATAAACCAATGGTCTCACACCACGGTCCCTCCCCCGTGACTGCTCCGAGGGTGGTGCGCCCAAGTCTCTCGGAGGTTACTAGGACTCGACTCACCCGCTATGCTACAAGGCGACAAAGAGCCGCAACACCCATGCTCTCAAAGAAAGGCCCCACGACTCAAATGCTCATGGCTGTCAATGTCTAAGTGGTGCCCGACCAAGGCTCCCGCGTGGACGTCCCTCTGACGCCTCGCCTCTACTAGCCACCATAACTAACATGGCAAAGTAAATCTCAATGGCGCATTCTAAGGCATACTAATAACCCGAGATACTCAATCATACACATAAATTAGTGAGCATACATTGTCCTTTATTTACATGGTGAGCTGAAGACAATCATTAATGCAATAAAATGATGTTTTCTAACAAAATTTTTATTTTGTAAATTTTCACAGTAATTCCTGGCTTCTTTCTCAAGATTTTGTCTAATTTTAGTTTATTTTATTTTATTTTTTATTTAATTTAAAAAAAAAAATCAAAATTTTTTTGTGATGGACAGTGTTCATGAACCGGGTTCACTAACAATGTCCAAAAATTCTGATCCCAGAACGATTGAGTCAAACTGGTTTTTCAAAACAGCCGTAATGCACCTGCGTATGCTCATTGTGCTCGGGCTACAAAGACGCCAAATACAAGGCCACAAGGCCTCAGCTCTACACGAAGTTCCCGCCTTCATGAGCCATCGCGCCTCGCACCTTACGCGCCATTGCGGCGCGCTTCAATACGCGCCTTCGCCGTGGTCGTGCCCTGCTTGTCAGTGGTCGCGGCCCCGTGTCGCGACACTCCAGCCAGCCCCACCGCCCCCGCCGCTATTAATACAAGATTGCATTGCAATACAAACAGCCCTCTTCTCTGCAATACAACTCCTCCCAGCATGCAATACAAACCAATGTATTGCAATACAAAATTCTTCCAAATTTAATACACTTCTATTGCAAATACAATGCAAACCCCTTACAATACAATTTTTCTCAGCCGCACATAACCCAACCACTTTTGCAATACAACTTGGGCCTTGCAATACAAAAAATTTTTTTCACAATATATAGTTGGGCAAGAGCCCAATTTCGTCTCAAAATACAAAAAAATATTTATTTACTTATTTATTTTTCCCATTATTTCAAAAGAGTTTAGAAAATCACAAAAAAAAAAAAAAATAATTTATTTATTTTTCATTTTCTGAACATCATAAATTTATACCATTTTACTCCATTTTCTTCACTTACAACTTGTAAAACTCAGAAACAGTTTTTACTCTATACAAATCCAAATAAAATTTATAATTTATTTTCTTATTTTCTTTTCCAGTTTACACTCAAAAAATTTTTCCACTTTATATATATATATATACCAAGATATATATATTTTTCAATAAACTAAATAAATTGCTTAAAATTTATTTGTTATTAGTTATTGTTTATTATTATTATTATTATTATTATTATTTTTCATTTAATTCTGAAAATGATCCAAAATTCTCAAAGTTTCCTCTTCTATAACACTAACTCCTAATGTTCAACCTCAAATTTATTAAAATTCACTTTCTCAATAACCAAATAAATCTATTCCAATGATGTTTTTATTTCTTCTCTTTGTCTCTGCCACACACCCGTGAAACCCCAATTAATTCTATCACATCCATAAAAGTAAGCACAAGCACACAACATCATAACATACTAAACTATGCTATAAACATCATTCACATAACATACAACTCATGTTATACACAATCGCACATCAAACACCGCTGCATGCAGCATTTCAGATCTCATGGGATTTGTGTAATCTCATACCTAAACTGAACACCAAACCACCCATGTGATGTTCTGCTCGATCGCGGCCTAAGCTCAAAATCCTCAATTTCTAGGGTTTCCACATCTATACTTCATGATCAAACCACCCAAGTATGGATGGAGCCACCCAACCAGAGCTCCCTGCGATTCGCGTATACCTAAGCCTCCGATACCAAAGTCAGTACGCCCAACTGGTGTCCCGCCGGCTCAGTCTGGCCAACTACATGAATGATTTCTGCATGCCCAACCACCACACTTCACGAAAATAGGCGTAGTCTCCTTGTACGGGGAGAGTTCACCATTATACATCACCTATCCCAACATCAATCACATGATACAACATGATAAACGGCCTCTCTAGCCCCATACTACAATGAATCATCATCATACATCAACATATATCATAAGCTTCCAAGATAAATGTTTACTTTATACAACATATATTAAAATTACTAGAATTTTAATACATGTAAACATCAAGAACCCCAGTGCTTCATGATCCGGCTTTCTTCTAAATCCTACCTCTAGGACTGTTTCGTCTCCCCGTGCGCCCCTCAGGACCGAAAATATGTCTCTGACAGTGCCGAAATAACGCTAAGACGACCACCCTGCCGCCACTTCCACCTGGCGATATGCAATGCCCTGGTGAATAAAACACATATCTCAAGCAAATGCACGATCCTACTTGAATGTCTAACTTCATCTCATATCCCTCGAGTCCTCCTCGACTCCCCACACTCGCTTAAGCCACGCATGAGAAAACCACCAACAAAGTTATTCGTTTATATTTGTAGTCTTACCCTCCGATCTAAGATAACCGTCTCCGACAGCATTTTAATGGACTAACTACGATATCAATCGCCGACCGACGATTGATATTTTATATACCATCTGATATTATTTAATCAATGACCCGACGATTGATATTTTAAGTATTTATTAGTCTACCATCCAACGATTCTTAAGAACTACCTACGTGACTCACTTTATCTCTAGTGGCCAATTTCAATATGATACGAATGGTATCAGCATGCCATTTCAATAACTCATATAACACATGCAAATATATCCCCACGCATATATTCACATAATTTAAATCACACAATCATGCATGTAATTTCACATTTCCACACTCCAAAAATTAAATTTACTTTGGCTTAATGATCGTAAACACGAGCGAATTCAACTCAATCACTGATCAAACACATTTTCACACAAAAATATACATTTGGAGAATCATCGCTTCGGGAACAAGAAACTCTACATCGCTCCTATCAAAATATTAATATCGCTCACTTGCGGAACTCAGATTTCGGGCCGATTCCACTTCATACACATCAAAGCATACATTCATAAAGTACACATTTCACCATGACACTAAGCCAGGCCGTGACGCCACGACTGGCCCGCATGAGTTTAAAATCTAACACCTCGGTTCCAAGATTTAACCGATCAAACGGTCTCTCACGCCTCATTCAACTCGTGGGAACATTAACATAAATGCAAAACAGTTAATAAACCCAAGTAGGAGAAACCCTGCATCTCTGAGTTTTTGGAGGTTCCCTAAATCCCAAGAGATTCCACGAAGTCCTTCCGTAGCCTCTCCTCATCCCGAAGACCGCCGACGATCGACGCCTCGTGATTTCTAGAGAGAAGGAATTCCCTCTCACTAAAACGCCATTTCAGCTTCTTGATCCCTCTCGAGACGTTCTTTCTCCCAAACGGAGAAGGTCACTATTCCACTATTCACTATCATTTAAGACAATTCTAAACTACCATTATATCCTCGGCTTCCCGCTTGACATTCCTGATCATCTCAGCCATCCATTTTCATCATTTCTCTACTCATACCACTAAGCATGAGTACTTATATGTGACTTTCATCGATCAAAATAACACACACTCAAACACGATGCTCTCGAAAACGTGTCAACTCCGAACGTCTTAATTCTACGAAATTTTACGCGCTTAATTAGATTACAATGACTCAACGTGAAACTGTCATTCGAGATCCAGAGAATAAATTTCAGATTTTTTTAATGCGGGAATATACCTTTGTAACCAAAATTACAATTCATTCTTCCGTAAATCACTTCTGCCTTACACTTATACACTTCCATGCTTTGCTTTTAATCAAATACTAAGTATTTAATCATCACATTATCAACAAATATACCAATAAACAAGTAATTTTAAGAAATTTTTTAACAAAAACATTCAATGTAGTGAAGTATTCACTTTTACATTGCTTGAACGTAAGATAGAAGAGAAAATATGGAGTAAAATCAATTGATTTCAAGCCATAATCGATCGTCGGTAAAGGAATGAGGAAGAATATGAGAAAAATAAGCAGTAACAATAGGGAGGAAGAAAGGTCATGAAGTAATTTTAATACCCAATAATATCGCTATTCAGGATTTCCACAATTAAAATTTTTACAAATGAAGAAACTACTGTTTAGGATAATGACATTTATCATGTTGTCATTTATAAGGTCAAAACACACTGTTTTAGACAATAGTTTCATTCAAAACTAATTTTATGAATTTTTTTTTTTATTTTGAAAAACACTATTTTAATCCAAAACTCAATAAATATAGTCAGGGGGTCTGCTCAAGAGTAGTTGTTAGGGGCAACAGAGTTGGTGAATTAGTTGGGAGTTATGAACAATATTCTAAAACCGCCTATGACTTCTCTAGTTGAGACTCTGACAAGTCGTGGCCATTGCAGAAGAGAATAATGTCATGAGATGCTTTCTGATCAGCCACCCCCCCCCCGCCCCCAGACAATTTCCTGGGTTCAAATTAGACCACCCAATTGCCAAATGTTATGTGATAGTTGTGGGATAATTAATGCTAAAATCAACTGCTCCTGGATGTGATTGTTTGATAAAAGGGAAAAAAAAAAGAATCACTAATCTGAGAATGGTGAAGAGACATGGCCATGGAGGTAGGTGGATGAATTCATCACCACAGAAGTATAGCCTTGGGGAGATTAATGTATAAAGTGTTCCTAGTAACAGCTGTTCAACTAGTGGGCGCTCTACACTCTGGAGTTTGGAGGACCAAATTAAAGGAGTTTTGAATTAAAATACTCTTTTTAAAAAAATAAAACACGAAATTAGTTTTGAAATTTATTGTCCAAAATAGTGTCTGAGTCATGTGGGCAACAGCTTGACAAATGTCACTGTTTAGAAAAGCGGTTTCATCGTATTTAAATTCATTTGTTATTTTTGTGGACAACGGTTTTATCATTTTTAAAACTTCAAGTGTGGTTATTTTTAATAAGGGTTTTACCATATTTTCTTATTCAATTATCGTTATTCTGAATAAGGGTTTCACCATTATTATTATTATTATTTTTCACATCAAAACTTTTTTTACATCAAAACTTATTTAAAAATTATTAAAACGAAAATATTTACTATTTGATAAATTAATATTTAAAATAATATATATTTACTATTTGATATAAAAATAATTTTTATTATCAATACAAATTAGCACAAAATTTTATTTATTATCTAACTATATTTGTGAATATTTTAAATTTTTCATAACAAGTACATCTAAGGTAACCTTAAATTCCAAATAGACTGTAAGTTTTATTTTAAAAATAATTGTAAAAGTTTTTTTTTATTTCACATATCAGATTCAATTTGTGATATTATCATTTTAAAATACTGCATGCATAAGGTGTATTCAGTTGAGCATCCAAATTATAACAAATTTAGTAAACAAAAAACTTTGATTTCATGAATAAATCAAATCATATAAATATATAAAAAATTGTATACAAATATCAATATATACAACAGACAACATATATCACCTAGTCCCACAAGATAGCCTTGGTATTTATCTTTGTGATCGCTGTATTACATGCAACTAGTTGATCTATAGTATTCGTGCAATCTCAAACTAAATCGATAGAGTCGAATAGTTCGGATAAATTATGAGACTGAATGCTGGAATTACCGGGATTTAGGAGCCTGACATGAATGAAGTACTCGACGATAATGCGGACCATGAAGTCGCTTAGCTGTCGACCAGCCGCACCTAACTCGCTACAACCACGGTCTCATCGACGGGAAGCAATGCAGGACGATAAAAGTAGATGATAATGTCATATCACTCCCATGGACTTTGATCCGCAACACTGTGAGATGGTAAACATGTGTATGCGTAAAAGATAGCGACGTGATAAGCTCAAGGGGTGGCAAAATTACGAAGATGTGTAAGCATAGTGGGCATTGTAAGATCGTGATAAAAGATGGGGGTACTAAGCAGGGCACGCTTGCTCAAGTGTACCATAATCTCCCTCACCATCTCGACCATGACCTCGCCCACCATCTCAACCACGACCTCGCCCACCATCTCGACCATAACCTTGCCGATCAACTCTCCTTCTTCCTCTACCTCGAATGGGCTGCATACGAACTGTAGTGGATGACACCGGAGGTCTAATGGATGGTCCATGTGAAGTAGATGCCTCCTGATCGTAGTCGGCGATGCTCCTCTCCTCTCCAATCTGGTGTAACACTGATCTAGTAATATGATGTAAGTCGTACACCAAATCGGTGGTAACCCCACTCAAACGACTAACTATGTCAACCATGGCAGAGATCTAAAAGAACCAACGAAACAATTATAAATACAGTGGGAAATTGATTCAAAATTGAAAAACACTTTAGAAACACAGTACTCTAACTTACAAAACTTGAGTAGTACCGGCTATAGCATGGAACCTCATCTCATCCATATGGAGTGCTGGTGTCATAAAACATCGTGTAATGCGATGATACCACCAGATATAATGTGATCATGGAAGTCAATAATACCCACCATAGGGGGTGCAATGATGATCCTGCCCGCTCGCATATCCCATAAGGCAATGTATGGAGCATGATACATCGCCCAACCTCTCTGAACTCGTCCACGTGCATCCACTCTATGTAGTTGTTGCTCATAAGAGCATGATGAAGGTATCTTCTGTTGTAGCCCAAACTAGTGCAAGACTCGCTTTGAACAGTGCCACTCAACAGTCCCAAAACATATAAGCGGTGACATTATTCGCCAGATTTCCTGATTAGATAAGCAGATATCTGGTAGCTGGTCAACCAACTCTTCGACGTATGGCTGCCATAAGACCTACACATTTAAACTTGACGTCAATAACGTTTATGTGAATATGAATTAAATTACTATAGAACCATATACTTTTTACATTTACTACTACCCGATCGCTAGCCTGCGGCATCTACCGATCTCGTATAGAAGGAGTACACCTACGGGAGCCATGACCCCAGGTCAGCCGCATTTCCACCTACACCCCAATGGAAGAGTTGGCTCTAGCTCAACCCAGAAGCCCGCCGATATCCATCGCTGACATCCCCACGCCTACCGAAACACGCATCACATCACAAGGCAATAGAGCAACTAGAGGTGCTGGATATGCGGCTGGTTATCCAAAATCAAGTCGCCCCACGTGAAGTCTCTCCCAAGACCATAGTTGAGAACAAAATAAACAAAAAGTAAGCAAACTAATGACGTGTTATGTATATGAATGTGTATGTAATAAAATAAAGTTATTACATACCTGTAACAATGTAATACGATCCTAATACCAAGTCTAAGATCCAAGTCAATGGGTATAACTCGATATGTATGTGCTTGCATCAGTATCCAATCTTTAACTATGTCGAGTCTCGTTGGCCAACTGTGAGTAAAGGGGAGAGCTTACAAATGCACATGCACTCGCCTTAATCAAAACAAAAAGGTCCACCAAGACTAAGATGATACCATGCACACCCGCCTAAAGGACTCACGCAGATTAGGTGTCGAGGTGGATAACTGGTCACATAACCCTAATCAGAGGAGACAGAGGATCCTCCGAGAGCACAGAGGGTGGTGACACCGAGCAGCCTCCTCGCACAACTCCGCCACGATCGAACATGATGTCCCAAGGATCACCGTCCGGTGATATGCACCCAAGGATGATAGTAAGACCAGAACGCGGATTCTATCTCTCCGATGGGTAAATTAAACGTGTGTGTCTCAGGCTGCTATTTCTCGACGAGATAAGTGATAAGTGGTCAATCGATCATGATAGCAACAAGTACCTTTCACAACCATGCCACGAAGGTTGCATGGACATTGACATTCTTCAGCTCTTCTGAATATGATTTTAAAACTAGTAATTTTTTTTTTTATGATGCAAACAATAACAAACTTTGGTGTGTTTTAATTGAGTAAATCTATGTTCTCTTGCAAATCAGATTAGAACTAAAACTTGGCTAACTACAAATTCCTCACTTGAATATCCCAGAGAAAGTTGTACTCCATGGAGTCCAAATTCACGAAATAACGTTGCCAAAGTTTTCACCATGTCTAAATTAAGGTGACGGTGGTGCGGAGTGAATGAACCGTGTGATGACTCTACTTAGTTCCCGAAGATTCGGGGTTATTCGATACATCACAAGACAGTCGCATGTGCAGAGACATATATCCCTTGCTCGTTTCCAAACTTAGCTAGGTATGGAAGGATGATACATGTTCATCAGCTCGAACATCTAAGTCTCCATTAGATTCATCATAAACATCTTCATCAGATTCATCATTAGCTTCTTCATATTTGCAATCTTTATCATCTCCATATACTCCACATCTGTAAATGTACGGTACTAGACCGCTACTAGGCCCACAACCATAGTCAAATTCTACAATATTATCATTTTTCCGAACCAATAAATCTATATACAGTGATGCCCACAAAATCTAGAAGTGCGGTGACAACCGTCAACAACGGAAGACTCGTGGATGTCGGGTAACTTGAAACACCACACCACGAGTGTCCACGGGACCAGCTGATTTAAAAAACTAAAATCGGACGGAGTCTGCTTTTTGTGCGAAGAGAACACCTTGAGAAATCTGACATGTACAAAAGCACTTGTGACATGGCCACGATATAATACAATGACCTCCTTTGGGTCCAATTATGAGTGAAAGTGGCCTAACTAGGCCCACTCATCCACACTATAGAATATACAGGACTAATTACCATAGTCCTCAAGAGTTTAATTACAACACTCTTACAAATATTACAAATTAGAACAAGGTTGTTCCAAAGTATTTTTACACAAAATACAAGCTAGAACTAGTTTGTTCCAAGCTTCTTTACAAAAAATTAATTACAAGCCACAACATAACTTCTTGCGTAGCTGCGGCGCTTGAGTGACGTCGTCGCATGGCTTATCTTCGCAGATCTAAAAGGGGTCCACGGCTTGGTGAGCAATGCCAAATAAGATAGCTCTCTGTTCTCCCCCACCTAAATGCACATGCAATGCCATGTTCACACAATTAAGCATTCCAAGTAAAATGAAGTTTCTACTATGGAATGCCTACATGCCATGAATGAAGTGTCACTCACCATGCATTCTTTCACAGTCTCCATTGACTCACTCGCACATGTATGCTAAATGTAAAGCTTGTCATTGGTGTTTCTGATAACCACTATCCCAAACAAAAGCATTTTGTTTTTAAAACCCATTGAACATTCTCCGATAAATCGCCTTATTCAAATTCGTGGACAATCTCGATAAACGACTTTATTGAAAAACATTGGGCAGTCTTGATAAAGCTATGAAGCAGAAAAATTCAATTTTAACAGTAAACTTGATAATTTCGGTTGGCAAGGAAGTGCCTAGATCTCAAATAACGAAACGGACTTCACCGTTGAATTCATATCATGAAATCTAGTTACCCCGTCGAATTTCGTCGGATTCTGAGATAGTCGAAATTTCACCTTTTTCAAGGCATCGGGTATCGGGTGACACATGACATGACATGTGGTGCACTTGTATGAATGACTCACATGGAACCAAGTGTTAAGTGGAGAAAATAATGAGAAAGATAAAACAAGAAAATAATAATAATAATAAAATTAAAATTAAAAATAAAAGAAAAAAAAAGGAAACAAAAATAAAATAAAAATAAAAAGAATGAAAGTCAAAGATAATGCCATTTTTCGAGGGAGAGAGAGTGAGAGGAGAGGGGGAAATTTTTTTTCTTTCTTTAATTTCTCTCTAAGATCACATAAAAAAGCAGTCGTAGATTTTCGTAGACGAAAAAAATCGGTCAACACATCGAAATTTGGGAAGTGTTGGTACTAAGAATTTTGGAGTTTCGTGAGCTCCATGGGGTATTTTCCTACTTAAGTTATTTATAGTCGAAAGGCCATTTAATGGCTTTTAATTTGCTTAGAGGCCGTGAGAGACTGTAAATTTCAGTCCTAAATTTTTGGGGCTGAGTGTAGGAATTTTTAGGAATTTTCGGGACTGTTTTCGAACAGTTCGGGTTGAAATTTCGGGATTGTTTTTGAACAGTCCAGACATGATTTTTGGAACTGTTTTCGGGCAGTCCGGGATTGGGTTGAGGTTTGGTTTTGATTCCGAGACTAATGTCTTCGGGTTTTGTGGTGTGTTTTGGTATCAAAGTAATTCGGTGACGAACCGTGAAGGGACGATAAGTTATATGTTTTATGTGGAGTGCGAGATTTGAGCCATTTTGTGTGTTATAGTTGTAAAATATTAAATAACATGTTGTTGTGGGTAAAAATCATGTTAATATGTGCTTGCGTGATGTATTAACATGGAAATAATGATAAATAAATTCTCTTTATAGAAATATAATTATCCAAGATTTATAAATGTTCATATAGCTCTATTGTACATGTAACATGACATAGTATGAAATGACATATTTGCATTTCATATGCACGGTCACATCGTGTCGAGTCGGGTGTACGCGTAGATAACATTATTCACCATTCTTGGTAGATGTGTAGTGAGCTTCCGGAAATGGGACTAAATCGATGGAACTCACGGTTTATATAAAGCAAATAATGAATATAAATCACGTGTGTTTGGGTGTACTTGAATGGGTTAGATCACAGGTGAAAGACCCAAATTTATATGGTTTATTTCTAAACCATCGGTGGCTTCATTAAATAATGTTGAATAGGCGTGCGTCTTCCTGAGGTGAGAATCCGGAAATCCGTGGCCCACAAATGAATAACACACGAGATTTGATAAATTAAAATTGGAGAGTTGTCCAATGGTTTAAGTCATTGGGTGAAACACCCGATAGTGGTTTGCCTCACTTAGTCTTGCGGGTGTGAGAAGTCGGTCGGGACTCGAGTTGTAGGCATGATAAGTCTCATCTCATGCATGACAATAAACATTCCATATGGGATTACATTTTTATGGAATATGGTTTATCATTTTATGTAAATCTTATTGCATTTAGGCGGGGAGTAGCCATTGTAGGAGAATTTTTTATTGGGCATTCTTCGCTAGGTTGTGCCCCTTTGGGTATAGAGGTGTACATGGAGCTGCGCTCCGGCCCAGGCCTTGATTGTGAAGAAGGCCAACGTGGCATGGCAATCTTTTATAAAAAGTATTTTATGTAAAGAATTGTAATTATTAAATTCTTTTGGACTATTTGTAATAGTCGGGTATATAAATATGGTAAAGAAATTAGTGTTCGAACTCTTATGCCTTGTAATTAAAGCGTTTTATTTTCATATTTTAGATTTAAATGTGAATAGATAGATCCACACAAAGGGATATATATTGGGGATATGGACGAATGGGCCATTGTGGGGTAATCACTACTTGTTGGGAATTGCTAAATAGGTTATGATTATATTGTTATACAAGTTGTATGTTGGATAGAACAAGAGCAGAAAGGAACTACGCCGATTTTTGTAAAAAATATGGATCACGATAAATGAGACATAACGGTGGTATTGGATCTTGAAATCACGAAGTGCGGCAGGTTGACGGCGGATTGTCAGCAGGACCCACGAATTTGGGGCGTCACATAAACAGCTTTATAGAAAAGTATTGGACAGTTTCCGATAAACAGTTTTATTCAAAAGCATTTGACAGTCTCCGATAAACAGCTTTAATAAAAAGCATTGGACAGTTTCCGATAAATTGCTTTATTCAAAAGCATTTGACAATCTCTAATAAACAGGTTTATTCAAAGCTATGAAATGCGCGTGAGATTAAAGTTGGACGTGGTCGAGAAATCTGGCTTCATACCGCGCTCGCAAGAATGATGAATGATTATATTGTGCACACGCACCCAATTAATCACGATGTCCCCATGCATGATGTTATACATTCGCACCTATACCATGTCATATATATGATGAGTGTTATATGGACATTTTAAACCATGCGTAATACCCATGCATCATTTGGACAATTGTATCAATTAACATATAATTTCCAAATAAACCACACAATACATGTCAACATATTATACACACATATATTAACATCTACAAGTCATCACCAATCAACGATGACTACATTATCACTCTGAAGCAATTGTGACACCATGTCCATAAATAGCCTCAAGCCAGTCATAGATGACCTTGTTCATACCTGAACACATCCGCAAAAGCCAAACCATTATAACACGCGATTTGACTTCCACACAATTTCAACAGTATATCGCTCAATTCAAGTAATGATATACTAAAATCATGCTCTGATTGTGTGAAATCTAGACACAAATCATTAAACAACCCTAAAACATGCTTGGAGTCTCGAGAAGCGGATATAACTTGGTATAGAGTTCGATTTGGGCGGTGAGCAACATCGAGTTCTCGAATGAGCTACAAGTTTCTTGAAGGATACTAGTCCAAATTCTAACTTTTTCCCAACTGAAAATCAGTCCCAAAAATTTGGACGATAGGTTCAGCCAAACAGGGCAGCCTGTGGTAGTCTTGAAAACGGACCATAACTTGGGTTTTAGATGTCCAATTTGAGTGATTCAAAAACTGACATCGAGTTCTCGGATAAAGAGTACAATTTTCTTGAAGAATACTAGTCCAAATTCTCCCTTTTTCTAATTGAAAATCAGCCCCAAAAGCCGGACATCATATAGGGTTAAACAAGGCACTATTCCCATAACCCATTAATTTACCAAACAGTCCCTTAGGGCTAAAACGGCTAAACAACCCCTTTAAGGCATTAAAACTCAACCAAACAGCCCCTAGAAAGGAAAATAACCAAATTAGGAAGAATCCCTACCTCTTGAAGCATGAGCAACAACCCGAGGAAGTTCCGCGAACACTTCCTGAACTTGAAACATTCGACTTCCCGAACGCCCCAGCGCAAAGCGCGTGGCTGAGTTTACGGTATCCGCAGCGTAGCCTCGTGGGAGTACTCCGTCTTTAAACCTTGGCCCGTCGAAAGACGACCACCCGACATCCATAGATCGTAGAGAGAAGTTGGAGCTTCTCTCTCTACACCCTCTCTTATCCTCTCTCACTCTTGACCGGACCGAAGCACGTTCTTTTCTGCGAAAATCATGTTTTTAACCCCTTTTGTCTAACTTACTTAAGTTGGACATGTGGCCCATGTCACGCCAACAATTTATTTCGTCCCGGTTTAAGTTCAAATTAGTTTAAAATGAACTTACTAATTCATTTTTCACTTTCGATATTTTATTTTTCAAAAATCACATTTTAAGTGCATCGAACGCTCGGCATGAAAATAAAAAAATCAGGCGTCTGGGTTGGCCAGAAATTTTTTGGGTAACTAGATTTTGCGAGGCAGATCAACGATGAAATTGTTTGATCATCGAGAACTGAAAAATTTTGGACTTCGCGAGCAATTTCGGCAATTTTACTGTTTTTGCCATTTTTCCCAGGTGTTACAATACCCACCCAAAAATTAATTCACTTGTAACTTGACTCGAATGACCTCAATATACAATTCAATTCCCTTCATGTCAGTTATATTAGCAAGTATTTGACATTGAAATGCAACGCTACTATCAATCCCCATATTGGAAAATGTTGGGCATAACTTTCCACTTTTAGGGTACTTAAAATTGAGTAATTTGAACATTTGTTTTGTCGATGGTTGTCATGATATATCGTATCATCTAAGCGTTGGCTTGCTGTCTGGCCGTGCGTCAGGCACAATAATAGCTTTATTCCCTTACATATTTGGCATATGTTTCGATCCTTAGTATATTTCCATTATAATAACATATCACAGGAATAGTGGAAACAAACATAATTGACTTTTACAAAATGGTCCTAAGTAAATTAAATAATATGATATGTCATTATCCTTATCATATCATTTCGTTTATGGATTACGTTCAATCACCTTGTTGAAGGAATAACTTAAATAAGAGTTTGAATATATGAAAGTTCATAGATAATAATTAGAAAAATGCTTAAATTAATAGGAAAACTTGATTAAAGATTAAAGGCTTGGCTCAAGTGGTGAAAAAAAGAGATGGGCTAACAAGTTAATCAAATTCGAATCTATAAGAGTATATTATAATGTAATATATATATTCATATAATGATATGCAAAGTGATTCATGAGCTGTCATTACATAACTTCATTAATAGAAGAAAACTCAACATTTCTAAAAGATGTCAATAGTTGTAGATGTTATTTGTAGTTACAAATTTTTATATTGGTAGTTCTTAGCCCTTGAACTTGAAAATTAAGGAAAATATATTTTTTATGACTCATGGAAAATTAAGGAAAAATAGGAGTATTAATCTTGAAGATATGATTGTTTTTACTTTAGATAACATAATATAAATGGTGTATGTTTTTTACTTAATTTAAAATAGAACTTAAAAAACTAAAAAGAGTTCTAAATAAACCACTTCAACTAGAAATAGAACACTATCAAATACACCCTTTCTCATTCATCTTTTTTTGGAGAAAAATGTAAAACATGAATATCAAATTAAATATTTTCTTATATTTTTAAAATTTTATCAAACATTCAAAAATGTAACTTTCACGTTAGGATCAAAGCATTTTTATTTGGTCCGATTAGTAAAAAGTGGTAGGAAAATGAGCAAAGTGTTATATTTGTTTTGGAAAACAAAAAAAACAATTTTAAAACTATATCCAACCAAACCCTTCAGTTTATTTTTAGAAGCCATTCTTGTCAACTACTTTTCAAATATGGGTGATTTTAGGAGTTTTGATTCAAAATAGTACTTTTCAATTACAAAAATACCAATCAAATACATATTTGAAAATCACAGCGTTGTCATGTATTATCAACATCTGCGTGAAATTTTTAACAACAGTTTGGAGCAAAAATTTTTTAAAAAAAAGGGCTATTAAACAAGGTCTTATACTGCTACATATTTGTTTAGCGAAAAATACAATTTAATCACCGCATTATCAACAAAACACACCACATTAAGAAATTTTCAACAAAAAACAGTTTAGGACAACTGAAATTAAAAAAAACGTGGCCTGCTTAATTTTGCAAAGCAGCCTTATCTTGTTTCTATGTTGTTTACTCCAAGAAAATACACATCTAATCATCACATTATCAATAAAACACACAACACCAACAAAATATTATCACAACAGATTAAAATGGGAACATAATCCAAGGATTTATTACCACATTATCAACAAAACCAACAATGTAAGAAATTTTCAACAAAAAACAATGCAATTTAGGAGGGTTACCTGATGTGGAGTCGAATGGAGTCTAACAAGAAAATATTGAGCAAAAATCTATTAATTTCCAAACTGTCCAGTCCAGATAAGCGAATGAAGAACAAAGGATAAAGGAAATAGAAAAAGAAGGGTTATCGAAATTTTAAGCGATAATGCGCGTTCGGAACTGATGACAATCAATTTAGAAATGGTGGCGCATTATCAACAGCAATGGTAATTGAATTGAATATAATGAGTCATTGTTGGAACTGACGACATTTATAAGCTATGGTCATTGTCTTTGGCTTAACATTCTTTGAAGCGATAGTTTGATTTAGCCCAATTTCGTAATTTTATTTTAAAAAAGACTATTTTAATCCAAAACTCAAATTAATGTCTACAACATTAATATCTAAAACTGGACAAATATTTAACTAGATACTGTAGAAAGAGGCCATCAAATATCTTACCTACTCAATTCTCCACCCAGGGTTTTAATTTGGGGGGAAAAAGAAAGGAATTCAACCGAACAAGAAATCGAATCGACGTCAAACCCAAAAATAGGTTACTCAGATCAATCAATTCAGTTTAGATTTTTATTTTATTCAAATCTCAATTTCTATTTTGATTCTGAAATGCAAAAACCATAATTTGATTAACCAATGAAAAAAAAAATTAAAATAGATTTTCCTACCAATGCAAGTCATAACTTTCCTACTCTCATCTCTTCGATTTTACTATTTTCCTCTATTAATCTTCTTTGTCTATATCAATCGCCGATCGACTTGTATTTTTTCTTTATATTTTTTATTATATTTATAATAAGTATTGTTATTTGAATCCTAAAGGACTTTAAAGGAGAACTGCTCACTCTATCTCATAGCTTTCCCTACTACCAGTACAAAGAGGAACTTTTTCTCTTAGAATTCTTTTATATGATTTTCAAATTGCAAATTTATTTTTTTATTATGATTAACAGAACCAATGTATGATTATCTGAAAAAATGATGTTAATTGTTACATTTTTTATTTATATAAATAACAAAAAATCGACAGTAGTTTTTTTTTTTTTGGCGCCCCTCTTTCAAATCACCTCCACACTAACTGCCTATTATATTGATTATTTTAATTAGATAAATCCATAATCCTGTTAAAATATTGGCATCCAAATATTATTTTTATAGATATTTTACCAACGCCATGTCACGACTTTCCTTTCTCTCCAGCTTTATATAAATAAGAAGGATTTCTTTGGTTTTCACTGACAATGGCCTCAACAACAATTTTCTATTAGCTAAATCTGAATGACCTTAAAGAACATGGATTTTAACACCAACATCCTCTTACTGAAACCCAAGATCAGAAAAAATGAAAGTGTGATAACATTTCGATTCGGTTGAGAGAGCAAGAAGTGTTTAGTTAATAGAACATCATTTGATAATATAATAACTGATGTATATGTTTATACACTAGCAGGCATTCAAGTAAAACTAGGCTGAAGTTCCAGGTTATTGCAGGTACAAACCAACTGCCATGTTCTTCTGGGTAGGTCTGACTCTTGATCTGATAACACTCACAGATCCGATAGTGAAAATTGAAGCTGACATAAATCCTCCTGTCTGCTAAAAAAGATTTCTGTTTCTCAATAGGGAACTTTGGAAGAGTTTAACAAGAAAGAAGGGGGAAGCCACTAACCAAAATTCCTGAAAAAATTGTTCATCCGGTTAACTGGAGATTCTTTCTTTCCAATTTGAGGTTTTGTCGTGGATCTACGCCATAATGAGAATTGGAGTATTGAAGAAGATAAATTCTTTAATCCCCTCATCTCCGTTTCTCTCTCTTGCTCTTGGAACGTTCTCTCTCAAGGCTGTGATGAGAAGATCTAGTGGGAGAGTCTCTGCTTCCACGTTTATGGTGCTTTGAATGTCTTCTGCTGCTGCCACTCTTATCTCGAGAAGAACCTTTCTTTCTCCCTTTTGACCTGGAGTGATAAGGATCTCCATGTTCACTGGATGAATCAGTATCTGAACTACTACTTCTCTGCCGATGCCTCCTGGAACGTTTTCTACCTCTTTCCCTTTCATCCTCTGATGATGAATCACTGCTCCAATTTCGACGGTGACCAGTGGGTGTCTTGGCTTTCCTACTCTCATGATTCATCTTCTCTGCTTTGATTTTACCAGGTTCATTCTCAGAGGAACCAGCGACCTTTATTTTGCTCTCACTTGGGTTATCAAGCATAAGTTCATTTTTCGGGGATTGAACGTCTTGTGCAGACTCCTGGCTATATCCTTTGTCATGCAGGGCTTCATGATTTATGGATGTGCCTTTGACAGAAGTATAGATAGAGGAAGGCTTGTTTTCAACTGCTAAGGAGCTAATATTTTCAGGATTAACATTGTTACTTTCCTTCTTAGGAGCAGGGGTTCTGGCTTTGTTTAAGGGCTGAGGCATCATATCAGGGGGAACCTCTAGGCCTAGTTCTTTACCCAAGGATTCTAAAAAGTCACCAGCCATCAAACGGTTTAGTGTCGTATTAGCTGCCTCAATTTTCTTTTGTGGATCATCAGCCTGATTGCTAGTAGAATTCTCTACTTCATCATCTGAATCATCAGAGAAAATAGCCTGTACAAGGACAAAGAGTCATTAACAATGAAAAACAAAGGCGTCAACATAGCATGCGCATGCAAGAAAGGACACTTCATATGTGGATTGTGAACCATAACCATGCCTGAATAAAGCAAATATGCAGAGCGAGATTGAATATGAATACCGCACATTGGTGCATGAGGATAAGAATGAGTTTTGGTTTCCATGTGGACAAGTTTTCTTATTCTGTTTCCATCTCTAGTAAGTAATATAAACACAGTAATCAATAAGAAATGAAACGGACTTCCATTTCCCATATCCATAGGAGTGGACTGGATAAAGGTAGACACGTGTTTTTCTAGTGGTGAGTGGTTGATACTCCTACGAAGCTAAAAGAGACCGTTAGCATGAGATGATAAGATCACCAGTTTTTCATGGTATCAATTGGTAAGCAATTTGAAAAAACATTCATGGAAGAATGTAAAATGATGGATAAGCGTAAATGAACAATGAACTGAGTTCAGAATTTTTCCTATTTTGGAGTCCATCACCACTCTCAACAGAACCACCATGACTCTGGCAATGCTCTCGCCCTTCAAAACCTAAGGGAGGGAAGGGAAAGAAGGCTTGCATAAGAAGATGTGCCTATATCATGCTATTTTCTCAATTTGGTTAAGAGCCAATAAGAGACCTTCCGATTTAAACTTAACCCCATATGAGAAAGTCGTGATACAGGACTTGTTTACCCAAATACTATATGCTTAAGCTTTTGTTAAGTGTATCACATGAGAGCATAATGGGGAACAAAATCAACAAAAGCAATGCTTAAGTAGTTGTATTAGGCTGAGTTCACCACAGCAACTTTTGAATGTGCATCAATTATATAAATGCATAGCAAGAAAACCAAGGGATATCAAAGGAAGAGCCTTTTCTAAATAGTAGAACCCCTCATGATGGAAGAAATTATACCTTGTACAGGTCTACTGGCCTTTCAACTTTTTCAACTTCCACATTGACACAGTTTCCTTGTCATTTAAATCCTCGCTCAACCGTTGAGGATCTAATTGAGCTATGGGCAATTTTGAAGTAACAGTTTCATCAATTGTTGTGGATTTCACTGAGTCTGACGTGAAGACAAGAGAATCCATCTTGCTTCTCCTTCTTGGAGCTGGTGGTGGCTGAAAAAAGCAACAAAAGTATATTTGGTTAAATGTAACAGCAACTAGCACCTCACAAGCAAATCACTCGCAATATAGCACACTTAATAACCAACCATGTTTATCAGAAAAAATAAAAATAAGGAAAAAGATCCTATAAGCAACCATGCTGATAGACAAATGATGTGCATGTGCAGTTCTGACAAAAACTCCCACTTTGTGCACATTTATGGATTTCTCCTGGTTAACAAAACAAACCAGTAAATAAAGAAACTAAGGGTAAGTTTCTTGTTCTAGTGAAATAAGAAATTAGAAACATTATTGATGAGCAAATGAGTCCATTATTCTGAAACAACATCTTGAATGTTGCAGATGAATGAATGAAGTAAAGAAAGAAAGAACAATAGGCTACCTTCAACGATAATCATAAGGAATATTAGGAGTGTTGTGGATCTAAGTAAATAAATCAGGCGAACATGTAAATGTGTCTCTATTGCAAAAGGGAACAAGAGAAAGGGGGAGGAGGGGGGGCACCATTGGTTCTTTAAACATGAATTCAGGTTATGCTAAAACAGAAGAACAACAGGTTTTCTCAGCAAATGCAAAAAACCAAGCAGGAAAAAAAAATAAAAAATTTCAGAACAATGCTAAGAACAGGATTACTGAAGAGGGAAAAAAAAGGTACCTTCCCCATATATGGATCAATTAAATCAAAGCGCTTGCACAGAATAGGTGAAGGTCGCCACTGAAATTCTTCCCGTTTTGGATACATCTTTTTTATTACCAGTTCTTCAGCTCGAGTAACCTTAGCTTGCTGTATTCAGACATTGATCAAACAAATTAAACCCGAAGATACAAAATTTTAATAAAAAATGACACTTCCTAAGGCATACCTCTAGTCCTCCAGGAGTAAAGTCCATTGCCTTAGTTGCTGACATCTCCATAAACTGTTGGGTAGAAAGATTACTTTCCTTACTTACACAGCCCTTTCTCAATTGCCTCAGCTGCTGCCTCAAAATCCAATTTCTCACGAGCACGAGCATCTTCTGACATATTACTAGTTCCACCAGAATGCGTAGAGCGAAGCCCACCATGGTACTTTTCCTTGAGGAACAGCTCAAACCTTTCTTGCTTTGCAGGATCCTCTTTGAAAGGTTTTTCAATTTCTGGTAACTCTTTCTATAAAACAGGAAGAAAAAAGCAAATAAATTCTCAAATTGTCTAAAACACAAAAAACTCAGTAAGGCACCACCACACACCAGTATTATAAGTGAAAATGTAGCCAGACTACAAGTTGGATAGCAAAGAATTGCTAATGCTAGAGTCTGTAAATTGCAATTCAGCGGACACAAAAGATCATGCTACTCACAAGTAATGAAGGTTTAGTAAATGTATCTGACAGATTGAATTGCAGACGAATGACATCTGCAGAAGCAACAGATGAGCTTGTATCTCTGGCGCTTCTTTCTAGAGGCTTTTCTCCTAGAATTTTTCCACGACTCTCTGCTGTCATCTTCTGCACAGTTGGAGATGATTTCACATCCAATAGCTGCTTGCTTTTGTCATTATGCTTCTGTCGCTCCTCCCACAGCTTTCTTGCATAATAATCTGCCATTTCCTCCAGTAAGAAAAGAAAACAATGGGTTTGACTGATTCTTCTCTCTGGAGAGATCCTCAGAATTTGCCACACCTAGCTACCAAAGTTGCAACCCCCTCAATCAAGTGTTTCAGATTATTATCCTCCGGAGCAATAGCCTCCGGGGGAGGAGGGTCACCATCATGCCTGTTGCTTTCATCGAGAGGAGCAGGAAATCTGTGGTGGGGTACAAAATCCTTTGGAACAACTGGAGGATCAAATCTGAATTGCAAATTGCAAACAAATTTAGCTGTATCAGAAGAAAGCAAAGACCAATTTCATTATACCAAAACAATAAGATTTTTTTTTTTGATAGATAACCCACTATAACGTTCCAAAACATTAGCTGTTATGGAGAATAAATTAGTTAGTTGGCTAATGTTAAACATAAATATGTGAAACATTCAGAATATAACAAGTCTACAACTTCCAATTACCTCTCCAAATGATTGTCAAGCTTTGATGCGAGTTTAAAACCAGAGAGAACACCCTTTTCCTTGCCTCCCAACTTTTGCTTACTGTCAATGCTCAAGCCTGAAGGCTCCTCAATTTCTTGAACATAATTATCTTCAAATTCATAACCTGACCAAGTAGCTATATTAGGAGGGGAAACTAGATCCCTGGTACTGATGTGAAGTACAGAATTTTTTAATAAGGTAGAGAAGAACCAAATACTAATGGAAATACCTAAAAATGATATTTCAAACAAAAAAAGAAAAATGCACGCTGAAGTCACTCTAAAGTCTAAACCAAGAAGACTACCAGAAAGACATGTTTTGCTTAAATAACAACACGTCAGTTTTAACACCATAGTAAATCACCCAACATTACCCTTATGGAAAACACTTATAATGAGAGAATTCAAAGAAAAAAGTAAAATAAGTAATGTCATAAAACATGTCAATGCATCAAACAATAGAAAAAGTTCCAAACCCCAAAGAAGAAAAAGTTAGCTATTACTTATCCAAAAAAAAAAAAAGTTAGCTATTCAGTAACTTCGAATCAGAACATTTTCTCTAGAAAGCATCTAATTTTTTTGGTAAGCAAATAAGAATAATGTTTCAAAGCACCCAAACAAAAAACACACTAAAATAAATAGGGATCATACAAAGGGTATCAAGAAGCAAAAGAAATGGATGAGAGAAACCAAAAGAACTTCCTCCCACTAAATTAGTTTCCAACCAATCAATATAATCTTGTACACCTGAGGTTCAGAATTATCTAGACCAAAGCAAAAGAGAACTTAGGACTAGCTTTTAGGAATATGATCTCATTACTCCACATTTTCAAATGATCTATGACTTCTTTGTTTCCAAACAGTCAGGTATAAACAGAAAGTGGCAGTCCACGCATTTCATTGTTTCTTCCCCAACAAAATACTCTCATGCTAGAGTCTCTTCTTGACAAAGGTGGCATTTATCCCATAGTAAACAAAGAACATATCCTGAGCTAAGGGATCTTTGATTTAGCAGAGTCTAGAAGAATGTGCTTAAACTGACAAATCAGAACACAAGCATTCAAAACTAAATTCACAGGAAAACAAAATTCTAACAAGCCTCTAGCATGATACAGACATTCTGTTGCTCTCATTTCAGATACAAATCTATAAATCTAACTAAAACTACTATGACCACCATGAGAACCATCGTAAAAGGTCACCTTCAAAAAGAAATACAAACCAGAAGCATAGACATCCTCATCTTCCACATCAAGTTCTTCAAGTGCTCCAATACCAAAACCTGGAGCAACCTTTCCTGCTGATAAATTCAAGTTAATGAGTTAATCGACTGACTTTCAAACAACCAATTCATGCAAGCAAATAGAAGATACATAAGTAAGGCTGGAAGCAATACAAATGAGGTACAAGAACAAGAGTGAGTAAGACAAAAGATCTTACACTTGAAAACAAAAAGATCATTTTTCATTGACAAACCTTTTCTATACCCCAGCTCTTTTTTCCCGGACACACGTAGTCTCTTCTTTTCTGAAAATAAATCAAACTGTAAGAAGCAATTTTCCTGGCAGCACCAAAACCGTTAGAAGTAACCCTGTTTAATTAAAGAAGCTTCATACCCCTAAACTCTGGAGCATGCTTGAAAGGATCATAACCTAAACCATGCAAGTCCTGCTTTGGATTGAGTACATAAACCTGCAGACTAGAATATTAGAAACAGTTTCGACCTTCTAAAATATTATAATTGTCACTAATGAATTTCTACTTATAAAGTCACATAATTAATGAGATTGTGGTAGGAGGTAAAATGCAAGAATACTTTCACTTATGATAGCTAAAGTACAGGGAAAAAGCATAATTCAGGCAGCACTCTATACTAGTTTTTCAGGAGAGGAAGAACAATTCATAAACACACAATCTGATGTATGAAAAAGATTCCAAGATCAAATCAAGCAGTGGAGCACAAATTTACAATTATAAAACTCAAGGATCAGCCAGAAGGCTCACTGGGGTACTTTCAGAAGACTTATGATCATCATTAGCAGGGCTCCTGACATTTTGAAGATTCACTATCGACACCCTCTAAGACCCAGCAACCTCTGCGCTCACATCATCAGAAGAAAGTGCTAGAAAAGCTTTTCTAGCTTCTAAATGACATCTGTAAACAAATTAAAATTATGAAGATACTATGTGAGAAAGCACTCAAACATAAACTCCAAAGAGAAAAATGCTCCAGATTGATTAGACTTCAAATAATAGGTAGACAAAGTTATAATCACCACATGTTGGCTAAAAAGATAATAGCCGACAAACATTGTTTGTGATAGCCTGATTTGTATCAGTAAATTAATTTGTTTGCTTAGGAAAGATACCAATCTGAAGCTTTTGTATGATAAAAAACCAAAAAGGAAAGAGATAGATGGTATAAAGGCCCAACCACAGGTATAGAAGAGCTACAACCAAGTCCCAGGCTGGGACGTGTGTCTTGAATATTTGGCATAGCTACCTACCAAATCTCCATCAATCACTTCCCCTTTTAGCCACTACCAAAACTCCATCCATATCTTCCCCCGTTAGCCACCCATGAGACAACAAAGATAGAATACTTTGTGTTGAGAATCATAGAATATTCTCTAGATATTCTTTTTGATTTATTTCCTACCTTTTATTATTTTATTATCCTCCCTTTTACAACTTTATTTTTCCTTCCTTTCACGCTTTATTTTGTTTCCTTTTGTTCATTTTTTTGTATATATATTGGTGACTACATCTTATGTAATCTTCATTTCGCTCATTCGATAAAAGAAAATCACATTATTTTCTTCTCTCATTTTACATGGTATCAAAGTCATGGTTGGTTATGGAGTGAGCATAACTACGTGACCATCTTCTCGACCGGATCTCCTCAGTCAGACATTCTCTGACGGATCTTCTCCGATGGATCTTCTTAGTCGGACCTTCTCCATTGGATCTTCTCCAGCAACCCTCAATTCGGTCACATCAACTCCATCGTGGAACACCTTGGGTGTCGCATTGCCGTCGGCATCGGATAAGATTAAGTACATCTTTATAACAAGCTTGGTGCATATGACCTATATGCTATTTTCTACTTTTTATTATTACATTATCCTCCTTTTACTTTATTTTCCTTCCTTTTACACTTTATTTTGTTTCCTTTTTGTTCCATTCTTTTGTATATATATAGGTGTCTCTATACAATATAATGCTCACTCAGTCATTCAATAAAGAAAAGCATTCTTTTCTTCTCTCATTTCATACCTTGGACAATTCCAAAACTCTTGTACCTGAGCTTATGTTATTTTTCCACATCTAAAAACATCTATGTTTTCATATTGTATGTTCACACCCATACATGCTCAATACTCCATGGTGGAAAATTACTAAAGATGTACACATAAAAAATAAGAGTTATGGAAGTAGAGCTGGTACTCATGTTTGGCAAGGAAATCAAACCTCTTTCTTCCCAATGGTTTCTAGAGGTGGTCTTCAGGTGTTTTGCCTAATTAAGTGAGATGAAACCCTCACTAATAAAATGTAATCCAAAAAAACCAAAAAAACAAAAACAAAATTGAATTATAAAAAAGACAAAGTTTATGATGATAAAATTAATTATTTTCATTGTTAATATTCCGAATTTAGTTCCTTTTTCTCTTATAAAATTTATGGTTTATTATTCATTGTCAACAGTTGCAATTTAGTATCTTCTCTCTCATAAAATTTAGCTTTCTCATGGATATATTAAATAATTTTCAACATAACCACTACTATCACTAAGATCCTCCAAGGAATATAATAATATTTAATTGCTATATTATCCTCATCATTTTGTGTTAATATCCCACCCATCCATTTTTTTCTTTGTCAATCATTTTTTTTAATCTATCAATAATTAGATTATATATGAGATCCAATACTGAGCCCTTAATTCTCTTTTTTCTTCTCCAATCTCTTTTTCGTTTTCATTTTAGAAGTTAAAGTGAAATTTCGTAACTCATTATTTATTAAAGTTTTACTAAGAAGGAACAATACAAAATTCATGAAGTCATATTAGAAATCTACTTAAGCAGATATTCGATTCCATTAAAACTCATTAAATGTGAAACTTAGGTCCCTTGTAAAATATATATGGCATGTCAAGCCAAAATCCTCGGATATTTGAAGCTAAGGCCTCAGCAGCCTTGAGGCTGTAGCCTCAAAGCTATAAGCCTCAACAAGTTTAAGGCTTAAGTGTCAAGGCTAATTTATAGAGCATTGCCTTAAGCCTAAATTAAAAGCATCAACAGCCTTCTAAAACATCGTTCTTCTCCTTCCTCACTCGAATCCATCCCAGCAAAAAAGGAAACGCAAAGGGAAATGTTATAGTAAGTAACATACACTTCAACCACCAAATAAAAAAATAAAAAAAGAGAAAATAAAAGAAAATTCATAACCTATAGGATGAAAATAAGTCATGCATGGTTTTTGTGCTAACATGAAGATTCATAGTTTTCAAAGTCACAAGTCACACCCAAGCGGCAAGCGCAAAAGTCTCATGTGGCTTAGGCACAAGGTAGAGTGAAGTGAAATATGACCTTGGATGCAGATCAATTTTATAAAATATGACTCAAAATCTAATTAAATTAATAAAAAAATTTAACATTCCCAACATTTAAAAGAAACATCAAATAAAAAAGTAAAACTGATAAAAAATATATAATTAGTAATTTAAAGAATTAAAGTGTTCAGAAAGAAAATTAAAGTCTACAAGGCATGCCTCTTCAATAAGGTGCATGTTTTGGAAAGTGAGACGTTGTGACAAGGGAGTGGTTGTGCCTTGAGCCTAGGTGTGCCTTTTAAAACTATGGGAAATTGTACTTTTTATTACGTAAGACCAATAAAGCCATGCATCTTTCCACATCATGAATACATTTAGTTTCAAAGGCTCACACATAAAACACTTCATATGGAAATGTCAAGATGACAATAATGAGTAACAAATTAACAAATCCCACATTAAGAGTTAAACATCAAAAAAAAAAAAAAAAATGCAAGATGTTTGGACTCAAGGAATATGGAAAAGCATACCATACAGTGAATTAGTGTGTGAGTCTTTGTCGATTTGCCTGTCGCCATCCCATCTTCAGCAGCAATTTGACACCTGTCAACAAGAGCTATGAGGTCATAAAAGATGACATAACTGCAGAATTTTATCCAGATCACTCTTTCGCAAATGGACTAAAACAAACCAATAGATTCTGTTGCTGGAAGAACCATTTCGTCAGGAAGAGGTCCAGGAATAGCTGATGGCCTGCAATAGCACAAATACATTAATAAAATCAGAAAATGCTTTCATTGTACTTACCATTAGAAGTGTAAAGAAAAACAAAAGATAAAATGTTTAATGAAACCAAAACTAAAAAGTAAAAATTCCATGTAAAAAAGGATATAGTTGCTGAAACAGACTGTTCATAATCAAGATAAACTATTAAATTCTCTCACAAGTTCACAACTTAAAAGTGAATAGAGCTGGTACAACAGCTTAAAACAAGATAAATCATAACAATAGATATGCCCAAAGTTCTGACACAGCGCATTACCTGGAACTCCAAATACATGAAGTGATATTAACTTAAAATCCAGAATTGCTCAAACACAGGAGGTGCCGTGGGAACAACAGTTGATTATATAAATCGACCTTTTGGAAGTCGGTTCCTTTATGTATTTTTTGGAGGAGAGAAACTGTATAGTTTTTAGAGATGGGTCTTTAGCTGTATAGAATTAAAGTATTCTTTTGTCTACAACTTGTGGAGTTGGAATAGGTTGTATTTAGGGATGAGGCTCATACACTCATATATTTTTTTTGGAGTGGATGGCTACATTTTTAGGGGTGGTGAGGTCTTTTCTCCTTTTCTTTTTGTGTGCCGGCTGTCTGTATACGTCCTGTATACCTTGTAGTTGTTTTGCTGTTTCTTTTATCTATCAAAAAATAAATAAATTGACCTTTTGGCAAGGTATGAAACTTAAAATTCAGAAATACAGAAACAGGGGGAGCCATTGGCATTACACTTAATAATATAAATTGACCTTCTGGTGTGGTATGAAACTTAAAATCCAGAATTGCACAAACAGGGGGTGTCATTGGCTAATACAATTAATTATATAAATTGACCTTCTTTGCCATTTAGCCAATGTCATTCATGAGAAAGATCTTAACATTATGTCTTTAAGTAAGAATTTGAGCCCAGCGGTTTAAAATACTTGGAATTTGCAAAAGACTGGTCAACCATTTGACAAAGCTTCCATGAACCAGAGTTCCCTCAGTGTGACCCCAATTCTAGAAGATGCAGGATCTATAACTTCCACCTCTATTTTTGGAATAAGAGGCACCACATATCTCAAAAAAAAAAAAAAACACTTAGCAAGTGCTTCTACTCTTATACTCAAGCTTGAATAATTGATTCAAAAATCTCTTAAAAATCTTTGCAAGGGTTTCTACTCTTATACCCCAAGGTTTTGAGGATACCTATTGAAAGAGATATAACAGCTTTGGATCAGAAAGAGGTTTGTTGACATTAGGGTAATCATTTTAGTCAAAATTAATTTGCATGGTCAAAATTTGAGCCTATGACTAACAATAATGTGAAATGGGAAAACATAATAGGACTTTTGTTTTTTTTATGGATTAGCAGAGCAGAAGAAAGCATAATAGGACTAGGGGACCATAAGGTAAAGCTGGTCCAAACTAAGGGTGAATTTTCTGTTGTTTCACAGACATAGAAACATCGTAAAAAACTGAGATAGATTTTTGTTTTTTATAGGTAAAGGAATGTATATATAAATCATAAAAAGAAGCAAAGTACACAAACATAACGAAATGGAAGCTCTCCAAAAAGAGCACGGGATAACAACATAAATTGCATATACCAACCAAATTATAGAAGTTAAATGAGAACCAACATATTTAAAAATTAAAAAATTAAAAAAAAAAAGAACTTTCGTCCAAACAACATTAATTTCAGTTGAAGGGGATTCATCTGTGGCGAATTTGAACACATTATAATTCAGATTTTTGATGGTTTGCCTCCCAATATTTTAAACTTGCAGTAAAAGAATAAGTGGTAACTGAGGTAACTAGGTCCAACTTTAGTGAGGTTCTAAACCTATTGGTAGCCAGATTCAACAAGAAGCATCAAAAGCACTTGACAGTACCTGTGCTGTTGCTCCTTCTCAGCTTGTTTTCGAGCAAGAGTTCTGCAGAGGTAAATCCAAATGTATCAAACTGCATAGATGTAGCCAGGGAACGACCTTCCATTTCCTAAAGTAGGAAAACACAGAAAATTGATTTCCAAATAAACAAAAAACCAAGTATAAAAATAAATATAAACTACTAGAACAAAATTATTATAATTAAATGAACATTTTACACCAATATAGCTTGCATAACATCAGACTAAATCTAGAGTTGTTGCTACAGAATAATGAATGTCTCAACAACATGAAAATAAAATAAGATGACAGCTATCGATTCCTTTCATAAGTCGTTTAAAAATCATTACTTAACACATTTAGAAACAAAGCAAAATAAACTCATAGCAGACAACATGTCTATTTAATAAAAGATTTTTTTTTTTTTTTTGATCAGTAAAAAGCAATATATTGATCAAAAAAGAGCAAAACGCTCCCAAATAGTACACTAGGCAGTATACAAATGGAACTAAAAAACCCACTAACTCACCTATACACAACCAAGCAATATATTTATTATTATTTTATTATATTTAATAAAATGAAAAGTAATTCTTGAACAGAAAGGAAAACCCATTTACCATCAGCTTTAGCCATAAATCTTGATACAAGTGCAATGTAGAACCACTTGGGTCCCTGTAAGTTTTTTTGCATGGGAGGCAACTTGGGCTAAGATTTTGACCCTAAATCAGCTTAGAAGTTGGGGTTGGAAGATGCAAGCAAATGTTAAACGTACAAGGCTGAAGAGGAAAAACGTGATCATTTACAAATACATTGCTCGAAAGCAAGCATGTTATGGCAGCTGGTCTTTGCATGTTGTGGCTCCAATATTGATTTATTGTTCAAGCCACCACACCATGTGAAAGGGCAATCACACAATCTAGATCCCGTATAATCTATGTGAAGCATCTCATAGTTGCAAATAATCCATCACCATTCCTATGCCCCCACAAATATATTTCAAAACGTAACAATAGACAGCCTAAACGGCAACCCAACCAACATATACAAGACGTATCTGAGGGAGAGGGGCCAAAGGCCTACAAGCAAAGGAGCTGGGCAAGCCACCTACCAGCCCAACCAAAGCTAAAGACAACAAAAAAGGCTTCTTACAAGATATTAGTCCACCTCCGGAATCAAGCTAGCCAAAGAACAAAGGGACCTAAGAAAGAGAGACTTTAGTCTATCAAGGGAAGCAATCATCTGTATTTTGTTTCTCTCTCCTTCCAAATCGCCCACATCAAGCAAAGGGGAACAGCCAGCCACAACCTGTATTCCTTTTTTTCTTGAGGGAGGCGGATCGACCAGGATCAAATCTTTCACCAAAAGAGGACAAACCCAGCCACCGCCATGAGCATAAAAAAGAGCAGTCCATAAACGCCAAATCATTGGGCAGTGGATAAAAATAAGTCCCATAACTTCTTCTCTCTTTCCACAAAAAGGGCAACGACTAGCAAGAGATAAACCCCTTTTCTTAAGTTGATCCGAAGTCAAAACCTTTCCCCACCAAACTTCCTAAGCAAAAAAACAATTGTTGTCTCCCACCTTCCAAAAATACAAAGCTAGATTTTACAGTGAAAATACCCTCCTTAGCCTCTTTCCAAAGTAACCAATCTCTAATCAGAGGGTTAAGTCTTTTTGAATTGACTGTACAAATGAAACATTGAACTATATCCAGCTCCCAATCATTGAAGGATCTTTCAAACCTAAAATTCCAGCCAACCTCTGATCCTGGACCCTACCATAACTCCGCCACCCTAGCCCCTTTTGAATCGGCCACCTCATATAGGGAAGGGAAGGACAAGCACAAGAGATGTAGCGCCATGCATCTTCAAAATTAACTTTACACCATCGCCTAAATCAAAGAAGTAGTTCTACTTTAGGCACAACGTTTGCTTCCTTTATGTTCTTTCCACGAGGCCCACCCACTAAATTTGCCCCTCGGACTTTTTAGAGAACCGGCCCCCTCCTCGACCCATATTTAGGCTAATAAGGAACCTCCAGGAAGAGTTTTCCTCCATGGCAAACCTCCAATTCCACCTATGCCCCCGCAAATATAGTTGTATTAAAATCTCTCTAACACAGCAAATGTCATCCCATAACCCTTTTACAATCACAAACTCAGCCTTTTTAGGTTTCTTTATGATCTTTTACTGATCTCTCCAAGTAAAAGAAGAATGCAAGAAACTCGCTTATACCCATTCTTAATAGCATAACCGTCGCTTGAGACAAGGTTATCAACTCACCCAATTGAAGTTCAAGAAAATTAGTTGCATAATATCAACACTTGAGAATGCGGTTCTTTCTATTCAAAAATTGAAAAATTAATTTGTATGTAATCTATAATCTTAGAATGAGTTGTTTATAGATATAGACACTCGTTTTGTTGTTCAATTTTTTGGGATTGGGTGGGCTACAAGATGGCGGGGTGGATTTGTGTCTTTTTTTATGCCCTGAGACATTTGTTTCTGTTTACTTTGGGTTGTCTTATGGGCACCTTTTTTGTTGATATATCCCCATCCCCATTTGTCTGTTTATTTATCAAAAGAAAAGGTTATGTTGACCAAAGAGAATTGCTTATATATTTAACAAATATAACTAAAAATGCAAGGAACCCATGATTTGAGCATGCCTTCTGATATATTATAATAATTACAAAATTTTAAGAACCATACATAAATATCAGCACTAGAAGCATAATGAATCTTCTCTTTCACATAACAAAAATTGAGTATTAAGACCGTTCCCAAAGATATACTACATTTTCAGCACTCCAAATGCAGCTTCTAGGTATTTACTAAAGTGGATCCATATAATGCTAATTTCTAGGTTGATGTTAGGGGTGCTTTAGGTTAGCATTTATTAATGCAAAATATAGTATAATTCATGTTTTTTATGCTAACTAAGCACCCTTCTTACTCATTTTCATGTCTAACCTCCTATATTTGTGTATTTTGTAGAAATGAAGAAAACGAGACGAAAAGCAAGCAATTTGGGCAAGAAATGAGAAAGTTATGCAAGGAAGAAGTTTATGGTCGTGACCACACCTTCATGAGATTAGCAACGCAGGCAAAATATGAAGAGAGCCTATCAGCGAGAGTCTGATGGTCCACAGCCACAGAAGGCTGTTTTCAGCTATCACAGTCGCGACCATACAATCCCTGCAGCAGCTGAGAAGGCCAATGCTTGATGTGGTCGCGACTGTGCCAATCCTGCAAGCAACTGAGGAGAAGCACACTCGATGTGGTCGCGACCACAACCCTTCCTACATCAAGTATCATCAGCTATTCTCGGTGTGATCGCGACCACAACCCATTTTCCTGCGTACACTGTGCTACATACTGCAGTGTGGTCAGCGACCCTTGCGACGTTTATTTAAGAACTTTCCATTTGGGCTCGTTTGTACCTAAGGTGCATTTAGGACCTTTTGCACTCATTGAGGGTTCGAACTTTGAGAGGAGGCTGTCCTAGGGTTTCCCTCTTCAAGATTTGTTCCATTTTAGTTTAGTTTTTCTTTAGTTTCTCTTAGTTTTGGTTATTTTAACGAATATAGTTTTGTAACTAATTATTGCTGAGAAGCATAACCTTATGGAGTGTGGATTTTAGCTTGGAGTTTGGATTTGAAGTCATTTGCAGCTGAAACTCTGTTTTTTATTTCTATCTCTTCTCCTTCTTCAATTTCTGCAGTTTTATGTTTGTCGACAACATGAATTTGTGGGTTTCGAGGGCTGAAATGTTAGGCTAAGCATTCTATAGGGTTGGTTATCAGATTTGATGTTAGAATTGTCTAATCTTTAGTTTGGTTGGATGTTTAATGCTTGATTTGTTGTATTTGGTGTTAATACTTGGAATACTAAGGTTTTGGTTAATTGATACACGCTGAGAATCGGATCTTCAATCCTTTTACTAGGGTATCCTTGGTGGCCTTGGATTATGCCTAAAATGGGTTTCAATTCTCTTTTAAGGTGTGAATCAATTAAATAGAGTTCAAATTAACTAGTCAAGAGGCTAGAGAATTAGAAATGTCTTGTACTAAAGCAGTTCACTAGGGGAGGAGACACCAAATGTATTAAGTGAGAATTGCAAGAAGTAACTATGACTAATCCGAGCTTAGTCCGGGCAATTCTCTTGTAAGAACGTAAATGTGACCAATAGGAGGCTCTCGAGGTAAAATTGCATTTTGAAAGTATAAATACTGTGAGCCTAGAAGGATGTAACTATTAATGGTGGATAGTGCGAAAATCTACGTGTGTTGTTATCTGAAATTAGGATCCTTGTACCGTAGCCTCGGACGATTCGATTATAATTCACTCCACTTTGGCCCTTATCTAGATGACTCATTAGGCATCAATGAAGATAATCAACCCTAGTTCTTCTATAAGTAGTTTTCACCCGGTTTTAGTCAAATTACTTCAATTTTCACAAAGCATTATGTTTTTGTTTAGTTTAGTTTTTATTATTTCATAATTTCACCTCCATTCATTGAGTCACTCAAATAGTGAACGACTTTAGTAGCCAAGGTACTTAATCATCACTAAAACCACACCTTCCTCATGGGATCGATACTTGGTTTTAAAATAAAGCCACTCTATTACTTGTGCAGCCGTGCACTTCAGGTGCAACAATGACAACAAAGTGCAGATTTAAACCAAATACAAAAATGAAATAACAGCATATTTATATAAAGGAAGGTGAGGTAACACACCACTTTCTCATCATCATCTAAGAAATTAAAAATACTCTGCTTTTTAACTTCAGTCCGATTCTTCCGTGACGATGTAAATGACTGTGGAACCCAACCTGCATGTTTATTTCACTCAGTTTACTCACTAAGCATTGCTCAGGGAAATCATAACTCATGGGATCACTTTGGTTCAAATGCACATAATACTATACCCTCTTTTGAGCCCACAGTATTGTAGTAACCAGCAGAAAACCCTCCTGTAAATGCTCCATGAAACCGCCTTCGCCCTTCTTCATCTGTAACCTGAAAATTCGAAGTAATTAAAAAGACAAAATGAGGTTGAAAATAGCCAATGTAATAGTAAAAATAAAGCAACATATATTTTTACTTGAACCAAAACTATGTGAAAAAAATACGTAAATTAATGCCAGTTCGACCAGCATTGATGACCACAAACAACACCAGATCCATATGTTTTTACTATATGTGATGCTTCGGGGATGACAATCAGTACCAGCCCGTGAACATTGTCCAGCATGTTAGTTAACATCTTCCACGCTCCGTTGAGACAGTCAGATAGATTGTGGAACAATATTTCATAAACAATCAAGATGTAATATTTAAGCTAAAAATAAAATTGTGCACTTATTTTGAATAATTGGGAATGTGGTATTTGGCGGATAGCGAAGAAGAGTGAATCAGGTATTATGAAATATAGATTAATTTGACGATAAACACTCAAAAAAGATCAAGTAAAATTCGGGAATAGAAGTAAGGAAACTACTGTAACTATCTAATTGTTGATCCTATTATCTGTTTCATAATTTGATCCATTCCTATTGAATTGTGCGAGTAGAGTGTTTCCCTGGATTGAGATCAGAAAAAAATAAGCAACTCCATTCAACAGAACTATATGAATCAGTAACGGGGGACTTCTCCAGGTACACTATAATACTGCACCCTATCATTTTCGCTTACCTTTCACAGCATTCACAGCAGCAAACAAGAAAACAAAAGGCAGACGAGTATCTTACTTTCCAAGAGCGAGCTTCGCAAGTGGCCAGAAGATTCCGCAACGGCTTTCTTCTTACGACTGGTCATCTCTTCCTCACGCTCAATCGGCGTGCCGTAGAACACGTAATCGTCTTCGTCGGCGTCCATTTTTCTAATCCTACTCTGTAATTCAGGTTTAGGGATCGATTCTAACACCCTAACAAAAAGAATGGGTATTAAGAGTTAGGGTTCCTGTCTTTCAAAAAAAAAAAAGTGAGGTTCCTGAAAATGATCGCAGAGCAAGAACCTTGAAGCAATCCAATAAGCAAACCCTTCCCACGGAATAAAATCCCTTCTATTTTCATTTTTTATTGTTATACCCCTCACTGCTTGGTGCCATTTATAAATATTTGGTTAAAAGAGCTCGAATAAATGAAATAGCTTAAAGTTGAGAGAAATCGGTTTAAAATTGACAAAAACAAACTTACTTTTATAATCTTAAAATATATTCACCACATCACCCCAAAATTCAGTCATTCACTCTTGTTTTCTTCTTGTTTTTCATTCCTTTTAACCTTTCTTCTTTCCAAACCTTTAAAAATAAATTTGGTTCTATTTTCTTCATTTATCCATAAAATAATCTAAACAATTTCTTTTCATCCGTTTAATCCTTATTCTTTTAAGAACATTTGCAAGTTCAAAGGATTTATGTTATATGTATTGTGAAAAAAAGTGATTCGGTCCCCAAATTCAAACTCGGCTTATTCCAATCTTTGTTATCGTCATTGGTGGCACTTGAACAAATTTTAAAGGTGTCAAGTCTAAGTTTTTATAACGTTCTATTGATGTTGAACTGTAGTAATTAAGTTAACGTCTAACCAGGCGGAAGGGTGTCAGTTCGGGTTTCTTTGCGGTTTTTTTATGCGTATTTGGATTTGTCGTCGTTAAGTTAACGTTTGAAACGAACTTTAAGAGTTTGATTCGAGTTTGAAAAGCGAGAACTTATCGTATTTAGTTTAACAATTGTTAAGTTAGTATTTTAAAAAAACTTGAAGGGGGTTAAGTTCAGGTTTGTAATATAATAGCTATTTAGTTTGGACGTAACAATCGTTAAGTTATATTTGAATTTAAACTTGAGGTTAAGTTGAGTTTGTAGCAACGATAACTATTTAGATTTGTCTTGTGGCCTATTTTGTGAGTATCATGGCCTTTGGGCTGAGCACACTAGTCGATAAGCTGAGGCGTTTCTTGGCGGGCCCATTCTTTAACAGTCGCGTAAAGTGGCCAAGACGTATTGCATTAAAATCGCTGAGAGAGCCAGGCGGGCGGTCTGATCTAGAACCTATCTGGGTCGGCGGTCCCGATCGGCCGTCTATATGGGTGGGTGGTTGTGAAAATAATATGTTAAGGAGGAAATTGCGCATAGGATGTTTATCGTTTCATGACATCCAGATGATATCTTGAAAACATCAACCCTTAACAAGGAAGAGTTGGTCTTTGATAAGGAAAAAGTTTATTTCCGAAATCTTGAGATTATATTTCCAAAAATCAAGGAGAATTGGTCTTTGATAAGGAAAGAGATATCCCATCACCAAAATCACGAGGTTATCTTCCCAAAAATGAAAGAAAAATTCAATTATAAAGCAAGAATTCCCCAACGAGGGAAAGGTGGCGCAACCCAACTATCGTCTTGCCCCATTTCATTCCTCTCATTCCTTTCTTGACTTAAGCGTCAGGCGATCGGCACACTCATGAGGACCCCTTTTTTTTTTGCAGGCTTATATCACGTCATTGATGCCCTAGGAGACAGACGAACAGTGCGACAATTGAGGCGTAAATACGTGGGAATCAAACAAAAAGTCTCATCGATGACGTGCAAGATCTTAGCTCCAACGGCTTTCTAATAGCCCTCCGCCACCAGTAGCTCCTACGGTTCCCCTCTCCACATCTAGTTCGTTTGACACTGTTGCAATGTCGAGCAATCCGGTGATTACTAGAGGACGATTCCTTCATTAGGCGTCAGATATGGAGAAGAAGCAGAGGGAATAAGCAAGGCGGATGGGAGACGGGGATCATCTTTGAGCACTGGCGTGAAGCGATCGTCTCAGAGCAGTAGAGAAAGACATGACCTTGGCGAAGGAGACGCATAAGATGGTGAGCAGCAAGCACACGGTATGCAGCGACAAGGAAAGAAAGCCCATTGATAAATACACATTTGACGATAATTATCAGTAAATTGCTTTGTAAATTACAATTTACCGTTTGGCGTAGGATAGATGCTTAATTTCTTGTGTGTTTAGACTTGTGCGGGTTTTCGGGTTTAAAACATAAGTGTACAAGGATGTATGTCAGGAAGCCAATATGAAGCACGGGGATGTGGGCGAATAATTGATGAAGTCACAAGGGAACTCCAGCAATCTGAGGAAAGCACGAGGAGGACCAAGTGTCAGGTACATCATTAATGTGTCGGGTACACCTTTGTAAAAGTGGCGAGTGGGCAAGTGTCTGGTACACTAAATGTATGGGTACACATGTGCGAGAGAAAATGGACGATAGCGAGTGTACCGGTACATCATTAAGTGTCTTAGGTACACGCATGGAATGCTGAGATTTGATTAGGATTTCGAGTTGAACGTAAGGGCACTCTTGTCAACTAACCAGAATGGGAAAATCACATTGGAGGGAAGTATAAAAGGAAGAGGAATGAAGGAAGAGAGGCAGTTTTTGACTTCTAGGGTTGGGTTTTAATGGGAGAAAGGTTTTCCTCCATTTTGAGCCGAAGTGTGTAGATCAGTTGAAGATTTCTACTCTTTTGGAAGTTTTGGATTAGGGCATTTTGTAATCTTTCGACGAAACAATTCTTTAAGCTTTGATCATAGTATTTCATATCTTTCATTCTCGGGTTTTGCAGTACATTCGATTTCTTCAAGTATTGTTTTTTGAGGTAGCTCCTTTAATTATAATTGTTCTTATAAGTTTCATGGAGTTAAGCCCTTCTTCTTGGGAATCTACGGAAACTCACGGATCGGCGTAGTCCCTCGATTCCTCTTTGAACTTGATGGATTGTGTGATGTTAATCACTTGTGCACACATTTGTAAATCCTTAGTTGGGCATATTCTTGACAACGTGTGAACAAGATCAGCGGTACGTTGTGTGATCATAATCTGACTAAGGTTCGGTATTAATTGGAATGATTGTAGTATCCTCGATCATCCTTATTTTCAAAGAAGCGTTTAAAAGATAAATTCTCCATCCAGACTATTTATCAATGGTTCCCAGATGAGTTTGTAAAATGAAGTGGGACTTACAAGATCGGAAGTGAGTGGAACTCTAAATCCCGACAATTGTCTTTACGTTTTAAAACATTCAAATCAATCAATCCTTGATCAGGCTCTTAATACTCTGTTCCTTAATTTACATTTTTTGTGGAGAATAGCTTTCTGTGGTGATAAATTAAACCTTCCCTCCCCTGTGGAAATGACTGTGGAATACCACGAGTATTACAATCTTTGGACAAGCTGTGATTCCTACGGCAGGAATAAAATTAGGCATATAATCGAACGAAGCATTTTGAAGCGTTCAGCAGTGATGTGACTAGCAAGTTGATCACAGAAAGAGCTAGAGGTAAATTTGCAATTGCATTGCAAATCCGTCGTTCTCCACGTTTTCTTTTATTTTTGTTTTGTTTTTAGTAGAGAAATCAAGTAGGTGTTTACTTGGATGACAGATGGCGTAGTGCATGTCGGTTTGGGCTCGCAGCGAGCAACAGGCCTAATTCGATTATATCCTAGAAACTTTGAGAAATCCATAATAAGCGAGTGTCTCAAGATAACATTTTTACCTCGAATGGACGATCACGAGATGGCGGCTTATGTATTTAATGAACATACTCGAGGATTCTGTTAACCCACAAGGATTCCATGAACCTCACAACGTGGTGATGTTACACTCATTAACCCGATTGCTAGGAGGTGATAGACCTTGACAAAATCAATATAAGTTTTTGCTCCTTTTACTTTAACATAAGAAGAACCCTTGAGAAATCCACACAACCTCGGACCTGACCAATTCTTGCATTAAATCGCCTTCTGAAGGCCAATCAATTTCTAATGAAATCGGAAATGATCTAGTCTTTTAAATTATATCGAGGTTAGAATGCGAACCCTTATTCATTCATGAGATTTTGAAGATGTTTGCGGTGCATTTCTCTCCTCTTGGCTCACCTCTCATAATCTGTTTGGTTTTATTTCCTTTTGCTTTAAAGGAGAAGGCTAAATTTGGTTTCATTCCTAACTTTTCTTCAGTCTTTACATGGGAAATATGCGAAATGAGTTCTCAAGCAAATTTTTCCCTCACACTTGCGTACTAATCTCTCATCACGAACAATTCATAACTTTTAAAGCGGGTGAACCGTTCTTTGCGGTATGGGAAAGATATAGGATCTCTCCATCATCCTCACCATGGATTGGATGTAGGACAAATATGTGCGTACTTTCATCAGGATTATCCTTGAATAATAAGCAATACATCCGGATGAGTATTGTGCGGCGAATTCTATGAAAAGAGTGCTGAGAAGCAATTCAACTTTTTGACACTATAGCGAGAGAATGCTCGAACTTGAAATATACCTCCATGGAACACTACTAAAGTGCCTGCTTTACATCGCGGGTAGCGGAATCCATCACTTAAGAGAATGATGAGTTTATGACGAAAATTGCCAATTTAACAAGGAAGTGGGAGGCCATAGAGATGAAAAAGGTACATGAGGTAACTAGTGTGCATAAATACCTTCGGTACCCATTGGACTGAGAATGGAGAAGGCATGCATCATATGCGTGATCACCGCACATTCGACCATCAAGTGCCCAGGCCTTCCTCGAAGTAAAGGTGCAATTCAAATAGAGCAAATGTGCCCTTAATTTACCAGAAACCTTTCAATTCTCCCATACTACGAAACATATAATCTGAGGATGGGGTAGCACCCTAATTTTAGTTGGAGAAATGAAGGAGGGCGAAATCTTGCCAGCTTGACGAGGTCCTCATTACGAAACCATGGCTTTACAAATTCCATTCCACCATTTCAAAATCAAGGCCCCAAGGGTTTCTGTGAGCAGAATCGGGGTTTCCGGCCACGAATCAAGGAACTCCATCACCGCAACCATATCAACCTCCACATAAGAGAAGTCTGGAGGACATAGTCACACAGTTCGAGTACAAACCGACAATCCTGAAACCACGAACTCAGGCACTGCGAATGATGTGAATCCCCGAGATAACCAAGTTAACCTCGTCTATAGGTAACCTTCAACAAGAAAGGGAAACTTCCATCCTGCCCATCCCGAATCCACAAGGTCGAACAGTGTGGGAAGTTTGGGTTCAAGTGGTACTTTCGGAACATTGTAAGGTTGTCACTGCCCTTGAAGTGGTAGGAATTAGTTGACAAAACCATTCGACCGAGGAACCGTCACAAGAATCTCAAGTGAATTAGTCGAGAGAGGATGAGGTGTCGAACCAGGCCTCATATCTCTAATACAAATGGTGATGGTGAATCGGGGGAAGATGATCGACCATATCCTCGACTCCATACCCTCGTAGGTAGAGCACGAAAATTGCTGAATAACCATTGGAGAATGTGAGTTGTTGAACAAAGTAAAATTAGACATCCCTTTGTTAGATACCATTAGGCAAATTCCATCATATGCCAAATTTTTTAAGGACATGCACGGTAAAGGAAATTGGGTGTGAACAAGGAGGGCATTCATGGTGGGTAATCTACCTCACTAATCAAAACAATTTGCCTCCAATCAAGGTCTTGGGAGTCTCTTATTTATTGATAGTAGTAGGAAATTCAAGATTGGGACATGCTTTAGTGGACTTAGGGGCGAGTGTTAATTTGTTGCCTTATTCAGTATATGTGGACTTAGGGTTAGGAGAATTAGAGTGACGATATCACCCTCGATTAGTGTAGTAGTGTAAAAATTCTAGGGGATAGTGAAGGATTCTTGTATTAGTGCAGTGGATAAGTTCTATTTTCGAGTGGATTTTGTTGTGCTTATTTCGGCCTATGGTAAACCCGAGGAACTCGGTTTCAGTAATTCTTGATCGACCATTCTTAACAGCTGCTAACGCCATTATACATTGTAGGGAGGCTAATGACCTTATCATTTAGCGGCTATGTTGTTAATTTGAACATCTTCAATGTTATAAGGGAATGGGGATGAAGAAGATGTGTGTGAAGTCGACATGGTTGATCACTATGGTCTGCGAGAAATACTTGGATAATGTCACATGATGACCCTCTTAAGTCATGTTTAGTCGGCCCAGAGTTGGGATGAGAAGTGACCAGCTGGAGTCGAGTTCTACTCTGCCAATTGAGCATCTTGAGGTATTGGAAGTTAATGGGTGGGCACTAGAATTTGAACCATTGCCACGAATGAGGACCAGGCATTGCCTTGGGAGAAACCCACTTAAGCAGTACAAACCTTACCAACACCTCAAATATGCATTCTTAGGGAGGAGAAACTTTCAGTAATCATATCTTCCTCCATATAGACTTGACTCGAAAACCAAGCATTGGAGATGTGAGACAGCCGCTGCAGGAATTTGGACAATTGCGGATATTGAGAATTGGTCTTTGATGCACTTTGTGAATTCACTTAGAGGATGTTAAACCTTAGACAGCCTTAAAAACGATTGAACCCGATAATGAAAGAAGTGGTGAAAAGAGGAAGTGTTAAAACTCTTGGATGTAGGGTGATTTACCACATTACGGATAGTAAGTGGGTTAGCCCAGTACGGTAGTTCTAAAAAATGCGAGTCACGGTGGTCCCAGTAAGAAAATAATGAACTCATTCCCTCGTGTCACATAAGGATGGAGGGTGTGCATAGATTATAGGAAACTGATAAGATGCTTAGGAAAAATCATTTCCTCTCCAGTTTGTTAAATCTGAATATTAAGAGGATTGCGAGGGCATGAATTCTATTGTTTTCTTGATGGGTACTCAGGATACAATCAAATTGAGATAGCGTTGGAAGATCAAGAGAAAACTACATTCACTTGTCCTTTTGGTACCTTCGCCCTAGGAATGCCCTTTGGACTATGCAATGCACACAGAACCTTTGCGGTGCATGATGGGAATCTTAGTGACATGATAGAAATCATATTGGAGAATTTTCATGGATGATTTCTCGGTTTCAGTGACTCATTTGAAACGCAGAGAACTACGTAAGGTTTTGGAGAGGTGTCGAAAAAAAATCTTGTGTTAAATTGGGAAAAATGTCATTTCCTTGTAACCTGAGGATTGTCTTAGGCGCTATAGTATCAAAAGATGGAATTGAAGTTGATAAGGCCAAGTTGAGCTGATTTCAAACCTACACATACAAGTGTGTTAGAGACATAAGGTCATTCTTGGGTCATGCTAGTTTCTATAGAAGATTTATAAAGATTTTAGTGCTATGGCTCAGGCCATATGTCTTTGCTTGCGAAGATGTTCCTTTCACATAGTCCTGAAGCTTGTGACATTGCTTTTACTAAACTCGAAGAACATGTTGATGTCACCACCATCATAGGGTCTCCCTAATTGGGACCTTCCATTTGAGATCCATGTGTGATGCTAGTGATTATGCCACCAAGTGTGTTAGGACAAAGGAAAACAAAAGGCTTTTGTAATCTATGCTAGTAAGACACTAGACTCACTTGAAGCAGGCTTCACCACCCTGAAGAAAAAGAGTTTTGTTTGTTGTCTTTGCACTAGAAAAGTTCGAGATCATACATGTAGGCTCTCCTGTGACCATTTTCACGGATCATGCATTTTGAAATCTTTGCTACCGCTAAGCGGGATACAAAACCCCGGTTGACTAGGTGGATTTTACTTTGCGAGAATTGATTTGGTATTAAAGATAAAGGGTTGAGTGTGGTGGTGACCTTTATCTCGATTAGTTCGAGAATCCGACTCCCATGGCATACGAAGTAGGTGATAGTTTTCTGATGAGCAACTCTTTGCTCTTGTTCATTGCCCATGGTATGCTGACATTGTAAACTACCTAGTGGCGAGGATTCCGGCCCGATGGACTTCAGCGAAAAAGAAATTTGACGGATATTAAGAAATACTACTTTGATGACGAGTATCTGTTGCATCTTTGTCGGATCAAATGTGAGAAGATGTGTACCCAATGATGGCTGATTGATTTTAACTTTTGCCATTACGAGCACATGGAACATTTTCTGCCGAAAAATGGCTGAGCAATTTTTATGGTAGTTTCTTGTAGCTTTATTTAAAGATTGTTTGATTTTGCAAAACTTGTGTTCGTCTGACAACTAGGAGGGGTCACAAAGCGACATGATGCCTCTTGATTTTAATTATTGAAATTTTTTATTGTTGGGGTATAGACTTCATGGGGCCTTTTCCCCCTTCTTGTGGGTATCTTTACATTCTTTTATCACATTGATTGTAATGTGCAGTGGGTTGAGGCGATTCCAACGAGAACCAATGACCACAAGGTTGTTTTGAAATTTATAAAGGAACATATTTTTTCTCGTTTTGGAACACCTCGTGCAATTATTAGTGATGGTGGGCTCCATTTTTGCAATCGATCTTTTGAAAATCTGTTAAAAAAATATGGAGTCACCCATAAAGTATCAACAGCTTACCACCCACAGACCAATGGTCAAGCTGAGCTAGCTAATAGGGAGATAAAACATATTTTGGAAAAAACGGTTGCCCGAACCGCAAGATTGAGTCACTCCATCGACCGATGCTCTTGGGCCTACACATACTTGCCAACTAAAAGCGTTCTTGAGTATGTCTCCCTATAGGTTTGTTTTATGGAAAAGGCTTGCCATTTGCAGTTGAAATGGAACAGGAGCTTCTTGAAATTTATTAGAACTTTTAATTCTGATTTAACTCAAGCAGGTAAGCAGCGCTTGTTGCAGCTAAATGAACTTGAAGAACTGCGGAGAGAGTCGTATGAAAGCTCCCGAATTTACAAAGAGCGGCTCAAGTTATTCCATGACAAATCTATTGCTAGGAAAACGTTCGAACCTGACCCAGTACTCTTATCGACTCGGTTGCATTTATTTCGGGCAAACTCGCTCTCGTTGGACTGGCCCATTCATCGTTAAGGTAGTTTATCCATGCGGGCCGTGGGGTGAGAAATCGGACATGCCTTAAAGTGAATGGTTGCGCCTGAAACCATTCCTCATGATTCAATCCTCGAAACATAGTAGGGAGACTTGGCGACACTTCTACCAGATTCTCTTTCAAGCCAACCTACGTTCTCAACTTGTTGTATATAGTTTGATTTTGTTTTATTTTTTCATTCTTGCTTTATATTTCTCTTGTTTTTCACTTCATTTTGCTTTTCACTTCATTTGTTTTTATCACGCCTCCAGATACATTGTGGGGTACCCTTAGTTTCTATGCATTGAGGACACTGCTTGTTTCTGTTGTGGGGGTAGGTGTACACTGGTTGAACATAACTATGAGCTCTTTATATGTTCAGTGGGTCAAATTTTTCAAAATATGCCTCTTTTGAGTATTATGTTTTACCATGATGTCTGTACTGCATGATTCCTCCTCTCTACATCATCTTGTGCATGCATCTTAACGAGCATACACAGCAAGCTTTGTGTTCATACGTGGATTGTCCCCCTTTTGCATTCTACTTCTTGCTCCACCTGAACCACAGACTTATGGTAAAATTTTCTCCGATCTTGCTGCTTTTGTTCCCAATTGTGCATCACTTTCTTGCTTCCATTTGTGCATCAATTTAGCTGGTCATGTTAACTTCATGCATCATAGTCTTTATGGAGCATCTTGCATAATTGGAAAATGATTAGAGGCCATTATTTCTTTGCGCACTTGCGGAGTCGTATTGTCTCATCCTTGCACCCATTTTGAGCTTAAAGTTGTAGTCCATTGAACCCTAAGACCTGAGTAGTGTAACGGCGAGTGGATCTGCGGAGAAGATTGAGCGTATCCCGAATGAATTACGATGACTAATTCTGGAATATAGTCAGTTGTGGAATACGAGCAAAGAAAAAGTGAACATGCGTGGCTTGAGGATGAAAAGGCGGTTGAAAAGGCCAAATTGTACATCGGCACCCCTTTATTTCCAAAGTAGAAAAATATATATATATATATATATATATATACTATATATATATATATATATATATATATATATATATTGAAAAAAAAATCGGTTTGGAGCAGAATTAATGGGTACACTCAAGCGTGTCTTTTAGATGCAGCTTACTTTCGAAAGATGCGTGGCTAAAGTGTGCAGGTACATCATTTAAGTGTGCCGTTTCCTATAAACGACGTGCTTGAAATGTGTGCCGTGCATCATTTAAGTGTCAGAGTACCGGTGAATTTGGGCAAATGGGGTTTTAATCCGAGAACTGGTGCCTTTCACATTCGAACACTTCTTGACTCTCCCTGAAGCAAGCCACTGTGGATTTGCTTTCTCGCAGCCTTGTGGCTTCGGTTGCTCTTAGGGGTTTCCATTGTCCGGTTCGGATTGTTTGTGCGGTCGGTGTCTGAAAGTGGTAAGCCCCTACAAATCCCTACTAGCATTGTTGGTCTCCTCCTGGTTATACATGGGTTTGTTTTATTGGATTTGGGTGGTATTATTCGGTACTTGGTGGTTGGGAGTTTCTGCTGTTAGTATGGGCAGGAAAATGTTGTCTGATGTGCACAGGGCCAGCCCGGTGCTGTTCGAGACAGGTTTTTGGGATTTGATGATATATATCTGGGCCATCTGGGCCGTTATTGCCATCCTTGCCATATCTATGGCGCGTTCTAAGAATGTCGGGAAAGGGAAGGCATCCAGTTCCTCTATGGGACAAGCTGTGAAGAAGAGAAAATCTGATGCCTCCCAACCAGTGAAAAAGAGGAAGGAAAACGAGTGCATCCTCTTCGGAAAGTGAGGAATTATCACGGCGGTGATGATGATGAAATAAGCGATGTTTCTTAGAAGACTCGTCGGACGAGAAAAATGGGCGGTCCGATTGCAAATAAAGGTTTTCATTGCGAAAGGGTGTGGAAATTGGAGACATTCTTATACTCACCATCGGGATTATCTAGGAAACGAGAATATGCGCCGTTTCTTGAGGTTCGCGGATACTTGCCTTGGTAGTTCGGGGAGTTACTACCAACTTTGAAGGAAAATCGGTGGATTGGCAGTAGGAGCGATTGATGGGAAAGCGACTTACGTGTCACTCCTGATTCTATAGCGCATGCCTTACATTATATTCGCCCTAATGCTTCAGAACGACCATATCCACTCAGGGCTATTACTGACTTCGATGCCCAGTTGTTCACTGAGACCATGTGCACCTTGTGCCCATGAGTGGATTGTGAAAAAGAATTCGTTCTGAAGCTCAAACCGAGAATGCGCCTTTGATGAACAAGATCATTCACGATAGAATTGGGCCTAAGGGTAATGAAAAATCCCCCAGCCGAGAACAAATCCAATTTTTGTACGAGGTCATGACCGGGAAACTCATTGACTATGCATTAGTCATATGGTGCATAATGAGGGATTTCTTACAATATTCGCGCAAGCGGGCTATTCCATTCAGAGTCACTTGTGACTAGTATTGTGGAAGAAGCGGGGATTAGGGGGAACGAGTTAAAGAAAGAGGGTGTTTTCAAATTTGGGACCCGATCACGAATAAAGCGAGGCGAAGTGAGGCGGGCATCCACTAAACCTCAGCCCTCTCAGCCCTCAGTGCCTTCAGTGCCTCCTCCCGGGATCACCTCATCCATAGCCCCAGCACCATTGAGCACATCGCCATTGAAGAGGATGGAGCGGCGGATAAAGGGGTGGTTGAGTGCATTACAGAAGCGAAGCTGTTTGGATCGGCGTCTCTCGAGGCTTGAGTCACATTTTTGAGGAGAAGCGACCATGGCGGATCATACTTCTCGAATCTGAGAGATCAGAAGAATTGATATTTGTATGGCGGGCGCATTCTCTTCTGGCGAGGGATGAGGATGTGCATAGTTGTTTTAGGCTAGACTAGGGTGGTGTTAAGCGATCAGTTAGTAGACCTTAGCCATGTTATGCCAACACCGCGATCATTTACCTTTTCTTTTCTTTTAGCCCCTGGTGCGTTACAAACTTTTAAGACCTCTTTTGATTTCCATTATCATTACATTGTTTCTTGACATTATATAGCGTAGTTATGTGCCGGGTTAAATGATTCTTCCTTCTAATAGTCCTCAGTTCACTATTTGCATGGCCCACCCTTACATTTCTTAAAGTCCATAATCCTTATTTGAATAACGGGTTGTGTTATTTGTTATAATGTTCATTGTGTAGAATGTGGTTAGTTTAAATAAGATCCCGGTGCATACTAAAGTGGGTGAAATATTTTGTTCATAATTCTTCTTTTGAGGTTGCAAAAGCTTAAGCGTGCAAGCTTGTTGAGATTCATACCTAGTGGGTAGTTTTGATCTAATCTTACTAGGGACTAGCAGATGCAGACAAAAGTGTGATAAATACACATTTGAGCAATAATTATAGTAAATTTAGCACATCAATTACAATTTACCCAGCATTTGGCGCAGGATGGTACTTTTAATTTCTTGTGTGTTTTTAGACTTGTGCGGGTTTTTCGGGTTTAAACATAGGAATTGTACATGGATGTATGTCAGGAAGCCCAATATGAAGCGAGGGATGTGGGCGGAACAATTGATGAAGTCTCGGGAACTCCAACAATACAAGGAAAGCACGGACCAAAGTGTATCGATGTCATTAATGTGTCTGGTACACATAGCAAAAAGTGGCAGTGGACGAAGTGTATCGGTACACCCCAAATGTGTCTGCGGTACGCATGTGAAAAATGGGCGATTAAGCGAGGTAATAGGTACATCATTAAAGTGTCTTGAGTACACTGCATCAGGGTGCGAGATTTGATCGAGATTTCGAGTTGAGCGTGGGGCACTCTTGTGGTAACGAGAATGGGAAAATCACATTGGAGTATAAAGGAAGAGGAATGAAGGAAGAGCGGAGTTTTGACTTCTAGGGTTAGGTTTTCATAGGAGAAGGGTTTTCTCTCATTTTTTGAGTTGAAGTGTGTAGATCCAGTTGAAGATTTCTACTCTTGGAAGTTACTGGATTGACATTTTGTAATCTTTCGGCGAAACAATTCTTTCTCTTTCAATCATAGTATTTCATATCTTTCATTCTCAGGTTTTACAAGTACATTCTGATTTCTTCAAAGTATTGTTTTATGAGTAAACTCCCTTTAATTATAATTGTTCTTATAAGTTTCATGGAGTTCTAAACCCTTCTTCTTCGGGAATGCGGGAAATAGGATCAAGGCGTAGTCCCTCGATTCCTCTTTTGAGACTTCAATGGATTGTGTGATGTTAATCACTTGTGCACACATTTTGTAAATCGCAGTTGGGCATATTCTTACGACAAACGTGTGAACAAGATATCCTTGGTACGTTGTGTGACCTCATAATGCAAAAATTTAAGGTTCGTATTAATTGAGGACAAGTGCTTAGTATCATTGATCATCCTTATTTTCCAAAAGAGCATTTAAGATAAATTCTCCGTCAAAGACTATTTATCATGGTTCCTAGATAGTTTGTAAATAAGAGTGGGACTTACAAAGATCAGAAATTAGTGGAACCCTAAAAATCGACAATTGTCTTTCTGTTTCAACATTAAAATCAATCAATCCTTGATCAAACAACCTGACCACTGTTCATAGTTACATTTTTTGTGGAGAATAGCTCATAACTGAGTCAATAAAGTCTATTACTCCCTATGGAAATGACTGTGAATACACGGTGTGCAATCTTTGGACAATGACAGTTCCTAAACCGGAATAAAATTAAATACCCTCTACCAATTAGGCATACCGATTTATCCCACTGGCGTCTGAATGCATGGCGGATGGCGAGTTATCCTCTGTGACTCATGAAACCCCTCTGGCAAAAAACAATCAGGCAGATCAGCTCAAGAGGTGCCACTCTTGTTCAGCTACCCTGTGCGGCCTGCTTGTCGGGCGGGGAAAGAAACCTCTGGGGTGGGCCCGACCAAGCATTCAGTGCTCAGCCAGCGTAGGCATTACCACGGGCGTGGCGCCAGGTGCGCCCTCAATATATCCACCTTCAGCTCTGGCGCCCACCCTCTGTACCTGTAACAATGATTCGAGTCAGACTGACTTCTGCTCTCCTCCCCCCTAGGGTGACACATCCTAGACTATGAGCCACCTCGTGGGTTTGTCATTCCAACTTTCACTATGTTTGAAGGTTCTATCGATCTCTATTACCACATGCTCCATGTAACGCCCCAAAAATACCCTAGAATTTTTTTATAATAATTTTATTATATGTTTAGGGTGCTCATCCCGAGCCAAATAAGGGTTTTAGGAATTGATAAATGATTAAATGAAAATGTTAAGTAATTATAATTAAGTCGTATATAGTTATATATCCCAAAAAATACCTTAAATTTTTTTTTATAATTTTATTATATATTAGGGTATAAATTAGGCTAACATGGGTATTTTCGGGGTATTAAATGAATGTTGATTAGAAATTATTATATGGTTAAAAACCAAATACCCAAATATTAAATGCTAAAATGAGAAATTAATTGAACAGAAAATAAACCCAGTGAAAAAGAGCCCAAATTGGAAATTGTGAAATCAAGACTGGGGTCATAAGTTAGAAAAATATTTAGACCCTTAATTTTGTCCATAACGCACATTTTTATCCTATGGGTGTCACGCTCACCCATCGTTCTCATCTCTCTTCATTAGGCCCTTTTAAGCTTAGTTTGTCTCCGAGCCTCGGGTGGGCTTGTATGTGGTCCATTGAGTGCATATGTAGTTCACTTTAGAGTGTCATCGTGGCTTCCTTTTTTTAGTTATTGGCATCATGCCATAGGAAGCAAATGGGCCCCCCCGAGGTTTTGGCTCAATCGGAGTTTATTGAAGTATGTCAAATTCAGAGCACTTGAGTTTGTTTGATTGTATCTTACCTTAATCGGTTTCAGTTGTATTCTTGTTTTTTGGATTCCTTATTCACCAAGGAGGTTTATGTTAAAAATTCATAATTTTTGTCAACCGTTCGTCGAGGCAATACGTAAACAACACTGTTTTTTGGGTGATTTTAGCGAGCACTCCTCCTTGTTTCGATCATATCTCCCTCATCCGAACTTGGAATTGTGCACCGTTTTTTTTGTTGGTCTCCTTATGTTTCGGGAACATTACATCAAAATTTCATAATTTTTCTCAATAGGATCAAAGCGGTTGGCATCAGTTCAAGCCGGTTAGTCGAGCCCCGGCTTATTGGAGCGCTGATTTTGTGATTTTGGAGCCCAAATCCCACTTGGATCGTGCCCATATGCTCCTAGATTGGTCTTAGACAGTATTTTGGGTATTTTGGGCTTTGTCTTAAGTTACATGCAGCCCGCCATGAATCCATCTGGATCCTGGTGTGAAACAGTGAGAACTAGGATGTTGACACATGGAAAATGAGGAGGAAGTTAATGGGGGGCGGTTAGGGCAGTTGGGCTCTTTCCCAAAGCTTGAAGGAGAGAAAAACCAGGTAGGCTCAGAGGCTGAGGAGGAGAATCGGGGTATAAAGAGAGAAGAATCCAGTGAAAGGACCTTTGAATTTTTCGAGCTCGGATGCACATTTGCTGATTTTTTCGGATGCTTAGCTTGGATTTTTTTCTCCATTATGTGGAAGAGGTAAGAAATAGACCCTGGCTCCACTCTATCCTTTAAGGGATATTCTGACCAAATTTGAGGTTTTTCCTCAACCATTTGAATCGGTTTTCACGCTCATACGTGAGAGCCGGTTCAACAGTTTCTGCTAGACAGTCCCAATTTTAGAAAACAACGGATTGTTTTGGTTGGTTCTCACTCATCAGAGCTAGAATACTCACTATTTGTTTGTTAGTTCCTATTCTTTGGGATATTCTGACCAAATTTTAGGTTTCCTCAACCATTTGAACCGGTTTTCATGCTCATACGTGAGAGTCGGTTCAACGATTCCTCTTGGGCAGTCTGGGTTTTTAGGAAACAACCCGGATTGTTTGGTTAGTTCTCACTCATCCGAGCTGAGAATCCAATCACTTAGTTTGTTTTAGTTCGCTCTTGAGGAAGGTTCTGACCAATTTTGAGAATTGTTCCAAACCGGCTCAACTGGTTGGGAAACCGGATCAGTTGGTTTATGAAGTTCAGTTTTCGAGAACAACAGTTAGGGCACTTTGCATTGTTTGGATCGATTCTCACTCATCAGGAGTTGAGAATCAATCACCGTTGTTTTGTTAGATCTATTTGCTTGAGGAAGGTTGAATATTGAGTGTTCAGCCAAATCTATTGGTTGAGCTTGGATGGATTAGTTCATGAAGTTCAGTTTTCTAGAACATAAGTTAGGGCACTTTGCCTTGTTTGGATCAGTTCTCACTCGTCCGAGCTGAGAATCAATAACCGTTTGTTTTTTTGTATTTTTGACTCTATGAGGAAGGTTTTTACAAGTTTTGAGATCTTTTCTCAACCGGCTGGACCGGTTGGGAAACCGAATCAGCCGATTCATTGGGTTATGTTTTCCGAAATAGTAGTTTAGGTACTTTTCTTTGTTTGTGTTAGTTCTTGGTCATTCGGAGTCAGAATTGAACTCTATTTGTTTTTTTGGATTCTTGACTCTATGAGGAAGGTTTTGACAAGTTTTGAGATCTTTTCTCAATCGAATGGACCGGTTGGGAAACCGAACCAACCGGTTCATTGGGTTATATTTACCTTTAACAGCAGTTTTGGTACTTTGCTTTGTTTGTGTCGGCCCTTGGTCATTCGGAGTCGGAATTGCACTCCATTCATTTTTTTGGATTTCTGACTATGTAAGGAAGGTTCTGACAAATTTGAGAACTTCTCTCAACCGGATGTACAGGTTGGAAAACCGGATCTGTTCATTAGGTTCTTTTTTTTAGAAATAATAGTTAGGGTACTTTGCATTGTTTGGGTTAAATCTCCATTCATTCGATTGTCGGAATTGTACACACGTTTGTTTGCTGGTTCCTTACTGCATGAGAATGTTATGAAAAATTTTCAGAATTGTTCTGAACCGGATCAACCGGTTGGGGAACTGGATCAGCCAGGTTGTCGGGTTTGTGGGGTTGTCAATTTGGTTTAATTAGGCTCGTGACCTTTGTGAGTCCAGCCATTCTCCCGGATCGATTGTAGGGCTCGGTTGGTCTAAAATGGGGTTTAGTTCAGGTTAATGTGGTTCCATTTTGGATTCGTAAGAATTAGGGTCTATCTTGGGTCAAAAGGGTGAAGTTAGTTAAGCGATAATAGTCTAGTGTTTTGTCGACTAGGTTCTTTGAGATGATTAAGGCGTGTTTGTATAAGCCTAGACAAGTGTTGTAGCATCAATGATGGGTGAGATGCAATGTATGGTTTCTCTGGCTTGCTTTGCTTTTGATATTTAATTTTGAGAGCAGTATGCGGCGATGCGACTAACCTTCCCCCTCTGATTAGCAGCTAGGGACCGCAGGTATGCTGCTTTAATGTTGGGTAATGATTTCACATGGATGCTTTGTGTTTGAGTGTCATGCATGCTTGCTGTGTTTGTTGGCTAACCTTTGATGAAGCACGTGGCCGGGGACCACGGTATCTTCATTGCCCTTTTGGTTGAGTGTTCTTAAGCATGCTGAATTACCAGTGGGTTGGTGTGATCCAAGTTGTAAGTTTAGCCTAGGAGACTATCTAATCTTTGACCCATATGCTCCCACCTTGATTCACTAGTGAGACGAGTTCAGGCCCCGGAGGGTGCTACCTCACATGAGGTACCTTCCCGATAGGTAATCTGATCCCCAGACCTAGAATATAGTTTTCACAGACCCTTTTCATATTGGAGTCCTTAGGGGTTTTTTGTTCTTACTTGATTTTTCCCTTTATAAAATAAAAATAAAAAGTAAGTGGTGACTCTAAAGCAAAACCGTTCCTCCTCGGGGACGGATTTTCCAAACTCAAATTAACCCATTTTCTTTCATTTAAAGAAATTAAGGTCGGTAAGTGGATGGTGAGGTCCACAAATTGGCGACTCCACTGGGGATCGAACCCAGAATCTCTGGTTTCATAAGAGGATCAAGCTTGAACTTGAGTTTGGTATATTGGAGCACATGGTTCTCTTATCAGTAGGCTCTTGGGCTACATAGATGATTGATGATCACACACTTGATCGGTATTTGGCTTGCGTTTGTGATTTGTTGATGCTTGTGTGTTCACCTGTTGGATTATAGCATGCTTTCTCATTATTGATTGGTATCTAGATATGACATACAGGATTAAAATTAAAAGTCCAGAGGCTGTGTGTAGATTTTGTGGTAGGCTTGCTCTTTGTGTATGATTGTTTGCTGCATGACTGCTCCTTCCCTTGCATGACGTCTTGCCGCTTGTGTTTATGGGGCACGTGTGTATCCCCTTACTTCCGAATCACTAGTCTTGGTCGGGCATTCCTCATGGATTGCTTATGTTGTTTGGGAATCATTCGGTGTTTACCTTCGAGCAATCAGGGGTTTGGAACGAAGTCCCCAACATAAGAGACTATATCGATGTTTGGGAGCACTATGGAGATGACGGATGTCCGATCAATGAAGACCTGTATAGCCCCGAGATAGATTTCATGGATACCTGCGTGGCCAGTGTGTCACTTTGATTGTTGATTGATTGTTAGTTAGGATCTTAGGCTGCGTATCCCTGTGGGTACGTTCATCTATCCTTTTAGGACTTGCCTTTTCTTTTTGTTGGCTTCTGGGCCACCTTACTTCTAAGGTATTACCCAATAGCCGAAAATCCAGCTCCACGCATGTGGGCCACATATCGAGATTAGGCATTTGTTGTTGCATGCGACTCATTCCCTTAGAGGATTTCATTACTGGATTGATTTTCGGATTGATAGTCACAGGGACTGAATTACCCCTTTCCTTTTGTAAGATTGTCGATTGAGACTAGACTAGGTTCTCGAGCTTGGATCCAGATTGAAGGTAAACTTGTTAGAGGATCAGTTCACCACGGTCAGTTAAACGGTGTCGGATCATGGTCATGGACCCTCGATGCGCTATTATTGACTAGTTGGTACGAGATCTGGAAATGCCATGGCATCTCAGGGATGCCATATTGGGGCAAGACGGAGGATTGTCGGCATCGAGTCCCGGCCATTGCCAATTCGGGAGTACCGCATGACTCTCTTACCTCGCGCGCCACCACCACCACCATTTGGACCCACGGGTTGGAGCATTTGTACTGCATGGTCAGACTGAGACCACGCCACATTCTATTGTGGCCCGCCTGGAAACTATTGATGACATAGGCGTATCACATAAGTTGAAGCGGAGGATCAGGTCTCTGCATGTTTCTGATGGAGTTATAGGTTGGGGCGGTCTGATGACCGTGGCGGCTTTTCCGGTTGGTTATCTGCAGGACGTTGAAGGTACCTTTGGGATAGGGTTCTCGTGTTCACTTCTGATTTAATACCCAGTCTTTGTTATGCGCGGGCATAGATTGGATGTGGCACAGATGATCATACTTTTCCCTCTATCGCTGAGTGGTGCCGCTCAACGTTGGTTTGCATCATTGGACCCCGCCGGCGTAGAGCCAAGTGATTTGGGACGGGAGTTTATCAGGCAGTATTCTTTTAATCTCACCCATAGTGGACGTATCGGAGAAGTTGGAGGCCCTGTTGGCAGAGGCGAATGAATCTATCGCTTCATTCATCTCATTGGAGGAGAAAGATTGCCTGGAGTATAAATAGACCCTCGGAATTAGCTGATCATATCGTGATTATGCGCGATCACAATACATTTGCTAGGCATCTCATGGGCTTCCCACAGACAAACTTTGGATCATTGGTTTAAGCCCTCTATGGCATTGAGGAGGGTATATCTAGAGGATTATGGGCAGACTCTTCCGCTTGAGACTCAAAGGGGAAGAAGCTAGGGTCGGGACCCAAACCATCAGATGTTGGTGCCATTGGCATGACAAGACATAGGTCCCCACGTCACCCTCCGTTTCAGAGGCAGTTTTCAGACACTCCTTACCAGATGATACAGCGGGATCAGTACATACCAGCTACTCCTTTCAGGCCAGTTGGGCCTACTTATCTACATCCGCCACCACGGCGGTATATCTTCACACAAAGTGCCTCAGAGGCCACATGTCTTGTCTGATCGACGATATAGAGCAGCCTCCAGAAATGACGAGCAGTTTACGACTTTGAATGTCCTTGAGTCGAGCATTTCAAAGATTGGTTGAAGGGGTTTGATTATTCCACCTGCAGACCACCACTACAACCTACCCCACTTTCAGTTCGGGGCGGATCTTCGCGTACTTTATCATCAAAGAGCGGGTCATGATACAGATAGTTGTGCAGCATTGAGGCATGCTATTCAGGACTTGATTGATAAGGGTTTGGTTGATTTGGGACGCCTTGGAGTGACTACAGACCCACTCCCCACTCATGACACTAGAGTTGTACCTCCGCTAGGGTGGTATACCTGATTGATTTTGGGGAGATGAGATATTCACGATGGGATGGGATGGGATGGGATGGAGAGGCTCCTCAACCAATCTATTTGTATGCAGACTCAGACTTTAGTGGGTACACCCATGGTCGTAGTCTCAGACCATTTAGGTCGATTCAGATGTGTTCCCCCAGCGAGGACAACGATGTCGCCGGTATACTTGCGACATGTTCCATCCATGACACCCGCCGTTACGTTCCGAGAAGAGGTATGGGCTAATTACATAGAGATGTTTAGATTTTACGAGTGGGAGAATTGCTCGACCCCCACGTTGATAGACCTTTCTTTTGATGCTAGAGATGAGATTCAAAGGGAGGATGATGAGATTTTGCGCCAGCTGCGCACCACTCAGGCCCGCATTTCCATTTGGAGCTTATTGGCCTCATCCAGCACACATAGAGACGCATTGATGAGCTCTGTCGAGTTAGAGTTGATATTTTGCTACCACAGGGGCTGATCCACTTCGACAACGGATAGAGTACATGCATATTATTTTCGGCGATGATTTACCGCTTTGAGGATTAGACCATGTTAGATCCTTTGTTCATCGATGTTGCTTATTTAGGTTGTAAGGTCGCGATCTGTCTTCTTCGGACAAGCGGCTGCGCCTGAATGTTTGTCCGACTGATTCACGCCATTGCTTTGGGATTTTCCGTCAGATTTTGGACCCGTCCACGTAGGCCAGATCGCGTAGCTTATGGCGAGGACTCGAAGCGATTATTGGTACTCTCCTTTACACATGTCATGATAGGGTCGGTAAGATATTCTGTGTTTTTCTAGGTTCTGAGGATTCAGTCATCCTTTAACCTACTTTTGGGCCGCCCTTGGATTCATGAGGCGGGTGCTATACCATCTTCACTTCATTAGAAGGTGAAGTTCATACATGAGGTGCATTATCCGCGATGATCGGCGAGATATTGTTACCTCTTCACGACTAGTGTTACAAATCGATCCTAATGAGGCGACTTGCACTTGGCCAGGTTTGTTTTGAGTCAGGTTGTTGTTTAGAGGATGACAATAAATACATAGTACTATGTCTTTTGATCGACAAATAACACTTTAATTGTTCGATATGATGAAAGGCATGTCCTATATGCACGGCAGGTTGGAGTCACCGTCGATGGGAACGCATGAGTTTGCTTTCATAATTGATCACGACATACCATATGGATTGGGTTACACTCCTTCTGAGGATGATGTACGACACATGGCGATGCTACGCCGATATAGGGTGAGAGCTTACTTGTCCGGGGTCCCATTCGATTACCCCCTTCGCTCATACACTTTTCATTTGGTTGACTATTTTACCAAAGGATCTGAGCATGCACCCCACATTGAAGGAGTTGACCATGTTTCGGGGATGGTTGGGGTCGAGGCATTCGAAGGCCCAGGACGGTGTGTTGAGTTCTAAGACCGCAACCGCTGGCGTGATGATTTACCCCCGTCAGGATGAGAGCTAGTGTGTTTCGTGTGCTCACGAGAGGTCCACGGCTATGATCTACCTATGGATTTGGGGATGCGATGGAGTAACTCTTCTTGATGCCCTACATGGGCCGAGATGGACATGATCGGCCTTGGCGTATCCTTGACACGGCCAAGCGGACCGAGTGCGCGACGTGTTTAGAGTTTCTATGATTAATATTGATGATGTGATACTTTATGACGCTTGCATTAACACGATGGACATGATCAGCGTGGCGCGTCCCCGGATGCTTCCTCGCTGAGCCACAGGTCGCTTTTGATGTGTTTAGGATTTCTATGCTTGAGTTTAATGGTGATGGACTTGTTGCTCACGTGTTACTCATGATACTATTTACGTTGAGGAGCATTCAACTCGTGGACCCCTTTTCTTTTGACACTATGTCTGGGTTTGTCACCCGCTTTGATGACTTTTCGATGATAATAATAACCACAGTATTTTTCGAGTATTTGCAATAATCATAGCATTTTCCTTTGATTGCACCACCAGCTCCCGCAACACATGTATGCGATGTTAATGATATGGAAGACACAGATGACCCACTAGGTGGTTAAACAGAGTGTGATTCTGATATAGAGGATAGGAAAGTTACACTCTTTCCTGGTAGCGCAAAGTTGATAGATTTTTAGTGTACGGATCGGCCAGGAGATTAAATTGACTCTTCCACATCTCGATGAAAGTAGATTGATTGACCTACTCAGGTCATACTTGGATGTATTTGCATGGTCGTATGAGGACATGTCGGGCCTTGACCCTACTATAGTTCAGCATCACTTGCCTATTTTTCCACATGCTAGGCCAGTTAAGCAGAAATTGAGGAGACTACACCCTCGATGGAGTTTGCAAGTTAAGGAGGAAATTCAGAAGCAACCCAGTGTTGGCTTCCTATCAATAGTTGAGTATCCTAAGTGGTTGGCTAATGTCGTCCCTGTTCCCAAAAGGGACGGCAAGGTTAGAGTTTGTGTTGACTTTCGAGATTTGAATAAGGCCAGCCTTAAGGATGATTTTGCCCTCCCACACATCGATATGTTGGTGGCGACCTTTGCGGGGCACCACATGTTGTCCTTCATGGATGGGTTTTCTGGGTATAATCAGATTTTAATGGCTCTAAAGGATATGGAGAAGACTTCCTTCATCATTGAATGGGGTAGTTACTGTTACTGGGTTATGCCATTTGGGTTGAAAAATGGGGGCTTTATCAAGAAGCGTACTACTACATTCCATGACATGATGCATAAATGTGAGGTATCACGTGGATGACATGAGTGAAGTCCCGAGGCGGGGGCGAATCCTTAGTAGCCTTACAGAGATTCTTCGAGAGGATCAGACAGTCCAGATTGAGGTTAAATCCCAGGAAGAGCACCTTTGGGTAACCGGGAAATTCTTGGGTCGCGTGAGTGAGGTATGAGGTTGATCGAGGAAAAGATCGAGCCATACTTGACATGCCCGCTCCGGGGCGAAAAGAGATCGGAGGCTTTTAGGCGGACTACGATTATATCGGTCGTTTCATTGCTAAAGCGCGGACATATGCGAAACTATCTTTAAATGTGAAAAACCAGCCTACGGTTTGGAATGATGATTGCCAGCGTGCTTTTGAGAAGATTAAGGAGTGTTTACTTTCTCCCCCAGTTTTAGTGCCTCCCACATCGGGGCGACCCCTGCTTCTATATTTGTCAGTTTCAGACATAGCTTTAGGATGCATGTTGCTTTCGACTCGATGATTCGGAAAGGAAGCGAGGCCATTTATTATCTGAGTAGAGGATCTTTAGAATACGAGTGCAAATACATTATGATTGAGCGCCTCTGTTTAACGTTGGTTTGGGCCACCAGGAGACTTAGGCACTATGTGACAGAGTATTCCATACTTTTAGTCTCTCGATTGGATCCATTGAGATATTTGTTTGATTGATACGTTACAGTTAGTGAGGCTGACATGGTTGGTATTGTTGTGAGTTCGATGTGGTATATCACACAAAAATGTCAGTAAGGGAAGCATTGTTCGCGAGGATCATCAATAACTGCGATATCGATGATAGACCCGATTGTGATGATTTCCTTGATGAGCAATTTGTTTCTTGACGATACGGGATGCGGTTAATACTTTGATGGTCTTGTGATCGGTCGGGGTTTAGTATTGGTATCTTATTGATATCACCATAGGAGTGATCACATTCCCGAATCGATTCGATTAGTATTTTACGATCATCATAGGTTGTGAATAACATTGTTAAGTCTGAGGCATGCATTCTGGTCGAAACTGACATTAGGCAGTTGGAGATCCATAGAGTTCAGCTTAGTTATATAAGACCCGGGTATCCCGGAGAACTCGAGATGAAGTTGAAGCCCTACCATGCTTACTTAGACCTACTGGTTGCCATATTTGATGAGTTGAGATATATACATCTACTTGGGGCAGAGAATCAATTTGCTGATGCGTTAGCCACCTTAGCTTCTATGGTTGAGATTCCTGCGGGAGTGATTGTGCGACCACTGATGATTGAGACTAGGTCTGCACCTACTTATTGTTGTTTGATTGGAGATATTGAGAATCAGGATGAGCTACCATGGTATCATGATATTTATCAATTTACGTCGTACAGCACCTACCTTGAGATAGCCATCTAAGATAGGCTCTTAAGACGATTGGCCACAGTTTGTTATTTGTAGGGATGCCCTTTATAAGAGATCACCAGATGGCCTAATGTGTAATATGCGGACCGCGCCTCTGCGGATGTCGGTGATGAGAGAGGTTCATGCAGTGCATGGCCCGCTTTGCCTGTGGGAGGCCCGCGTCTTTAGTAGCAAGATCATGGCCCGGTTTACTTTTGGTGACTGTAGAGCCTGTATTTGCTAGTTTGTACGGAGATGTCTAGAGTGTCGGATACGGGGACTTATTTGCGTGCCTGGCGCCACAACTCACATCCGCAGCGTTTGTTATGGGGTATTGATATTGTGGAAAGATCTACTTGGTCTTCGGGTGGGCACAAGTACGTGTTTGCTGATTATTTCACCAAGTGGGTGGAAGCTGCTTCTTACGCCAAATTGACAGCGGCTAGGGTGGCCAAGTTCATCAAATCACACATTATCTGCTGATATGGGGTCCCTCGTGGTGATTTCCCGATGGGGGTGCATTTGAGGGCGAGTGGACATATTGGTTAAAGTATGCGACTATCATCATAGATCATGCACTGGGTCCACAGACCTAAGCCGGGACGATTGAGACGCGGGCAGAATATCAAGAGGATTTTGAAAAGATGGTTAGAGACTTTTAGGGGATTGGTCGAGCTCAACACCGCGTGTGTGGGTTCTCGTACATCTTTCGTACCTCACGGGGCTATACCTTACTCTTTGTGTCTGGCATGGAGGTAGTCTTTGCTGTATTGAAGTGAGATGGGATCGGCAGAGAGTAGCATTAGGCGCTGAATCATGCGGGGCGGGTGGGCTCGGTCCATTATGACCGACAGCCTTCTTGATGAGGGTGGGAGCTGACCTGCGTCATGTTTAAGCTTATTAGAGAGGAAAATGACGTGCATTCGGAAGAGGTTAAGCGGGAGAGATTCCAAAGAATTTGACCTAGTCTTGAAAGTCCTCGGGATTGATCAGCGACCACAGAAACGAGTTTAGGCAGAGTTGGAGGCGAGCTTATGTCTCAGGGTCGACTAGAGAGTGCACGGTTGGCAGATCCCAGATGAGAAATCGGTTTATGGAGCCAGTCAAAGTGGATCAGCTGAAAAGGTTTTAAGCGTGAGATCATGGTTAGAGGATGGGTGGCCATCATTTTGAGTAGCCATATTCCCTATTGCACACCTATACATTGATATACCCTATTGCTAGCCTTTTGAGCCTCACGCTGTTTATTATGGCCTATTCTTTCATCCGGCCTTGCATACTTTTTTTGACCTGGGTTGGGGAGGCCTGCCCTTGTGTGCTTTTTACTTATTAATTAGATCTGTGAGCATTATGAGCATAATGAAATTGTGTCATTCTTCGTTATTCTTTCGCATCATTGTGTTTGTTTCTTTCATTTTGCACATCTTATACTATCATCCTGATCAGTTCTCCTCTATTTGTTTTTATATATCTTTTTTGTGTGATGATATTTTTCGTCCAGGCTACAGAGTGTTTTATCTTGCATATGTAGTTCTTTTCTGGGTTTCAGTCAGATTCTGGGTTTAGAGACATTTGGGTTAAGTTTGAGTTCATTTGGTTCATGATTATTTGACATGGCATTGTTTTATTTGGTTGTTGGCATGTTTTGACTCAAAAACAAACAAAAAACAAAAAATTGTTTGTTGAGGTAATGATTATTGCTGGATAATCAGATTGTTCAACTTGAGAGATTGTTCTCGGGATGAGTGAGAACATTGTACGATCTTTCTCCATGGATCTGGGTAACACATTGGGAATGAGGTTTGGATTGCTTCACACTAGGTCCCTGGATCATTACTTGCATCACCACTCTATCTTATAGTGATTAAGCCGACAGCATTCTGGGATGAGTTGTTCGTCGTGGTCACACATTCTTAGATTTGTATCGAACATTTCTATATTTTTTGCTTTATCCATTCATCATTTGTCTTATCTCCTTCAATCTTACCTTTATTGATCGTGCGTCTACTTCTTGATGGCGTGTCGCCCAGTACACTTCTTGTTTTTAACATTAATTCATTCGGATGTTGGTTGAGTCACCTTGCTCACATGATTCTTTGATATTTGACATTGCGTGTACAGGGGTTTCGCAGTGTTGTGGGTATTTGGGCCTTTGTTTCCCATCATGTCATTCACCTTTCACCTGGCCTTTACATTACGGTTAGTCGTGAACACCACGAGACCATGAGATCTCATGTTTGCTTGAAACATTTAACAATAGACGAGTTAAATGCAATGATTGAGTATTGGATGTCGACCGGGTCTACGATTTCTTGAAGAGTATTGAGGTCACATATTTAGCTACTCCATTTAGTTTGCTTGCATCAGGTCCATGATAAGATATAGATGATCTGAATGAGGCCCATTGATATCCATAGCTTGATGCTTTAACACGTTCACACTAGGGCATACCCCCATCTTTTCATGTTGTCTTCGTCTCTTACGCATGTACACTAGAGATATTTTGGCGTCAAAGTTTGAGTATGCTCCATATGCAGCCGGGTTTCTTCATACGTGATTAGCTAGGGCTAGCACAGAGGTCGATTCACGCATATTCGTCAACTCGGTAGGGATTTGCAATGGTGCTACAGCATATCTGCATCTTATTACTTTTTCGATCGATTGGGTCTTCAAAATTTATTTGAGTCCTTTCGCCAGGCACTTGCATATTAGATGTGAACACTAGGGCATACCTTATATCGGTTTTGTGGATATTGGATGTTGTGGAATAAAATTGATGATTTTTCATGAATGAATGATTGTGATGTTTTCAGCTCTCTGACTTTGACCACATGTGCAGTTATGGGATTTTGACATGGCATTGATACTGGCCAGGGCATATCCCTTTCCTTTCACATTTGGTCACATTTGAGATTGTCTTATAAGGCGTACCTCCTTCTTTCCATCTTGTTAGTGAATTTGTTTGTGATTTTCTCTCTTGTCATTTTGTTGGCACTTCCCGACGTCACCTTTAGTTCCCTTTTGTCATCGAGGTCGGTATCTCGGTTGCATCCAGTCATTTTGCTCTAGGTTTTGGTTTTAGGGCATTCGGATTCGAGTTTAGGCGTCTAGAGGCCTTAGTTTCAGCATCCCCATCTTTGCCGTTTTATGGTTCTTTGGTACTCCTTCGAGTTCCACTTTTAATTCGCCGGGATTCACCTTCCGGCGCTCGCGAGATTTCTACTTTAGGCGCGGATTCTGGCACTAGGTGCTAAGCTTGGTTTCTGCTTTTCCGTCCACTCGCCGGTTCACCATTTCCCGGTACTCACTGGGACCGCTACATGTCTTTGGATTCCACCTTTCGACTCCTGTATTCTGCCTTTTAGATACTCACGGATCGAGCCTTTTCCGGTTCTTGCCTGGACCCTTCTCCGGAGCTTGCCCGAATTTCATTATCTTTTCTGGCATCATGTCCGAATTCCTCATCTTCTCCGGCATCGCCCTCGGATTTCATTATTTTTTTGGCATTGTGCTCTAATCACTCATCTTTCTAGGCATTGTGCCTAGTTTTTCTCTAGGTCCTTCAGTAGGGGTGACTCTATTCCGTTAGCCTTTGGTCTTTGGGTAAGAGGAGGGAATAGCAGGTGACTGGTCATTGTCTTCTTCACTAGAGTTCATTTCACTCTTGTCTTGCATCGCACTCACAATTCACTCGTTCATCAAATCTCTACGAATAGGGGCATATTTGTAGACCACATATTTGTCCCTAAACACTTATTTATCTATGGGTGTCACACTCACCCATCGTTATCATATAATACCATTAGGGCCCTTTTAGGCTTAGTCTATCTCCGAACCTCGGGTGGGCTTGTATGTGGTCCTTTGAGTGCGTGTGGTTCGCTAGGTGTCATTGAAACATCTTTTTTAGGTATTGGCATGATTCTGGAGCTTAATTGGGCCCCAGGGTTTGGTTCAATGCGAGTTTATTGGGTATGTCGGTCGAACGCGAGCTTGTTTTGATTGGCATCTCCCTTGTCCGAACTCGGAATCGTGCACCATTGTTTTTTAGTTCCTTATTCTGAGAGGTTTCTGTTAAAATTCATAATTTTTTGTCAACTGTTTGTGTCGGTTTGACTGGTTCGTCGAAGCTGTGCGGTATACGCTCTTGTTTTGGGTGATTTTGGAGAAACCTCCTCCTTGTTTCAATCATATCTCCCTCATCGAACTTAGGTGTGCACCATTTTTTTGTTGGTCTCCTTATTTTCGGGGGAACATTCTGTCAAAATTTCATAAATTTTCTCCATTTGGATCGGTTGGCATTCGGTTCCATAGGTTTGTCGGGCCGGTATTAATCAGGTGCTGATTTTGTGATTTTGGAGCCCAAATCCCATATGGATCATGCCCATATGCTCCAAATAGGTCTTGGGCAGTATTTTGGGTCCATTTTGGGCTTTGTCTTAAGTTACATACAGCCACGCCATGAATCCGTGTGGATGCTTGGTGGTGAAACAGGCGAAAACTTAGGATAGTCGGCTTGCATGGAAAATGAGGAGGGGTTAATGGGGAAGTTGATTCAGAGGCCCGATTGGGCTCTTTCCAAGCTTGAAGGAGAGAAAACCGAGGTAGGCTCGGAGGTGAGGAGGAGAATCGAGTATAAAAGGAGAAAAGATCGAGTTGAGAGGGGACCTTTGGGCACTTTTAGGGCTTGGATGCACATTCTTGATTTTTCGGATGTAGCTTGGATTTTTTTCTCTGTTATGTGGAAGAGGTAAGAAATAGAGCCTGGCTCCACTCTATCCTTTAAGGGATATTCTGACAAAATTTGAGGTTTTTCCTCAACCATTTGAACCGGTTTTCATGCTCATAAGTGAGAGTCGGTTCAACGAGTTTACGAGGCGATCCCGATTTTAGAAAACAGCGGATCTGGTTTTGGTTGGTTCTCGCACTCATACGGTGAGAATCACGCACGTTTATTTTGTTAGTTTCCCTATTCTTTAAGAGATATTCTGACCAAATTTTAGGTTTTCCTCAACCATTGTACCGGTTTCACACTTTCATTACATGAGGCTAGGTTCAGGGTTTACTGCGGGCAGTCGATTTTTAGAAATCTCGCGGATTGTTTTGGTTGGATTCTCACTCATCCGAGCTGAGAATCAATCAACATTTGTTTTGTTAGATTCCTGACTCCTTGAGGAAGGTTCTGACAAATTTTGAGAATTGTTCCCAATTGGCTCAACTGGTTGGGAAATCGGATCAGTTGGTTCATGAAGTTTAGTTTTCTAGAACAGCAGTTAGGGCACTTTGCTTTGTTTGGATCGGTTCTCACTCATCCAAGCTGAGAATCAATTACCGTTTGTTTTTTTAGATTCTTGACTCCTTGAGGAAGATTCTGACCAATTTGGTGTTCTAACCGGCTCAAGCGGTTAGGAAAGCCGGATCGATTGGTTCATAGGATTAGTTTCTAGAACATGGAGGTTAGGAGTACTTTGCATTGTTTGGATCGATTCTCACTCGTCCGAGCTGAGAATCAATCACCGTTTGTTTTTTTTGTATTCTTGACTCTATGAGGAAGGTTTTGAAAAGTTTTGAGATCTTTTCTCAACCGGATGGACCGGTTGAAGCAAGATCAGCAAATTCATTAGGTTACATTTTCCACGAATAACGGTTGGGAGTACTTTTCTTTCGTGTCGGTTCTTTGTCATTTAGAGTCGAAATTGCACTTTGTTTATTTTTTTGGATTCCTAGATTTGTGAGGAAGGTTCTGAAAAGTTTTGAGATCTTTGCTCAGCCCGGTTGGTAGTTTGAGGCTTGAACAGCGAGTTCGTGGGATTACGTTTCTTAGGAACAACAGTTTGTGTATTTTGCTTTGTTTGTGTCGGTTCTTTGTCATTGGGAGTCGGAATTGAACTCCGTTTATTTTTTTGGATTCCTGACTATGTAAGGAAGGTTCTTAAAAATTTTGAGAACTTCTCTTGCATTTGTCTGGGTTCAGAGAAAATAGGATCTGTAGATTCATTAGGTTTTTTAGAAATAGCAGTTAGGGTACTTTGCATTGTTTGGGTTAAATATCATTCATTCGGTGTCGAAATTGTACACCGTTTGTTTTTTTGGTTTCCTTACTTTGTAAGGAATGTTCTGAAAATTTTTAAGTGAACCTCTAGCCAGGATCTGTTGGTTGGGGCGGATATTCAGTTTATTGGGTTTGTGGGTCGTGCGATTTCGGTTGAGTGAAGCCCATGACCTTTGTGAGTCCGACCCATTCACTCCAAATTAGTGTAAGGCTACGTTTAGGGTCTGAAATGGGATTTAGTTCAGGTTAATGTTGTTCCATTTTGGATTCGTAAGAATTAGGGTCTATGCGGGTCAAAGGATGGTTAGTTAAGCAATAGTAGTCTAGTGTTTTGTCGAGACCGGTTCTTTGAGATGAATAGACGTGTTTGTATAGCTGGACAAGTGTTGTAGCATCAATGAGTGGCTGAGATGCAATGTATGGTTTCTCCTGGCTTGCTTTGCTTTTGATATTTAATTTTGAGAATAGTATGCCCAAAACGTGCGATTAACCTTCCCCTACAGCGCTTGGCTAGGGACCACAGGTATGTGCTTTAATGTTGGGTAATGAATTTCACATGGATGCTTTGTGTTTGAGTGTCATGCATTAACTGTATGTTTGTTGGCTAACCTTTGATGTAGAAACGTGGCGGGGACCAGTGCGCGCCATTGCCCCTTTGGTTGAGTGTTCAAGCATCTTGAAGCAGTGGGTTGGTGTGATCCGAGTTGTATGTTTTACAGCCTAGAGTGCATCGATCTTTGACCCATGCTCCCACATTGATTCACTAGTAGAGACAGAGTTAGGACCCCGGAAGTGCTACCTCATATGAGGTACCTTCAGATAGGTAATATGATCCTTGGACCCCGAGTCTAGTTCTGAGGCCACTTGACATCTTGATCGGGGTTTTTGTTCTTGCTTGATTTCCTCTTTTATAAAATAAAAATAAAAAGTAAGTGAGCTCAAAGCAAAACCGTTCCTCTGGGGACCAGTTTTCCAAGCTTGAAAATCAACCCACATTTTCTTTTCATTTCGCGTGTCCTTGTAGGCTGTGGATCGGGTGGGGTCCACAAATGTCTAAGTGTGATTAGTGAGAATTTAAATACAATAGAACAAATAATTGAATGAAGCTAGCAATTAGGAGAACTTAAACCCGAATGGATTTTTAAAAGCGAGCAAGGCCTTATGTGACATGGGAAATTTAAGACCAAAAGTGGTCTTGCAAGCTCATTTTTAGCAAAACGGTTTGAGAGAGAGAGGAAGGGAGAGCTAGGGCATGCAAAGTGAGGAGGTTGTGATTCTTTCTCCATTAAAGCAAGAGTTTAAGAGATCAAGTTGAAGAAAAAAGCTTGGCATTGAAGATTGAAAGAGATTTAAGGTAAGAAAAAAACCAAACCCTAACCCGCATTCAACTTGTGTTTGGGTTTAATAAAACCCCAAATGTGGTATAAAAGTGTTCTTGGATGGTTTTAGTTCAGCTTGAGATTGTTTTGCATTGTTTAGATTGGTTTGGATTGGTTTGTAGGAGTGTTTGTAAAAAGGGAAAATGTTGTCAAAATTTTGTCAAGACCCTTGTTCTTGTTTTGGCTATAGATTAAGTTATAATCATCCAAATGAAGTGATTCTAATTCATAAAGAACCATAAGAGATAGGTCTACAAATGTATAGAAGGGACCAGAAGCAAATTAATATCTTACAAGGCTCTAAATCACGGGCCTTAATGTGAGCTCGAATGACTCACAGGGTTATCTTTTGTTTGGGTATTGTTATAGTGTTTTGGCCATAAGTTGAGTTTCACTCATCCAAATTGAGTGATTTAAAATTCTAGGTAAACTCGACTTCTAGGGAAATAATTTACTTGAAGGAAGTGTATGCAAATTGTAACCCCAAAGAGCCCAGAAATTTGTAAAAGTGGAGCTATGTGTAAGAACAGTATGATTACGCACACCCAAGTGGAGTAGTCTGGTGTAAAATGCAACCAGCAGTTTTGGTGATCAAAATTGGATTATTCCAGTTGGAGAAGAAACCTTAGAACCATAGCTTCAAATGATTAGTAGGAACCATTACCAATTTATGGAGTTAAGACTCACGAGTAGAATAGCAAATAAACATTAGTGAGCTAGGCATGCGACCGGTTTGGCATTAAAATGCCATAACTTGAGTTTGGGTGATCCAAATGAGATGATTCCAATTCCTAATAAAAATAGACTTATAGAGCTAAATTTTTATTGAAGGAAGCATGAGAAAATTATGGCTCAAGTGTCCCCAGAAAACTTTTCAATTGAAGGGGTATCGGGTAGACATAAACCCTGACCAAAAACTCCTAGAATAACCTACTAATATGTGATTCTCCATTGTGTATTTGAATAGAGTGACTAGGAGAAGAAAGCCCGCATTGAAGTCGAGATTAGAAGATCGGAATCAAGCGCTGATTTAGTTTGTTCTATCTTCTCCTATTCTCGTTTGAATTTGAACTATTTGTTTCTAAATGCAAAGAAAAAGCATATTGAATTGTTTTAATTGATTTGAAGAAATTGATTGTGAAATTTTGTAAATGAAAATTTCATGAGTATTGAAAATGGCTTGGATTTATACAAATGTACGTATTGTATTGTATGTTGCTATAAAGATTTGAAAGGCATGTAATTGAATGTTACTTAGTTTAGTTCGTATGAAGGATAGATTGATATACCAATAGGGGTGAAATAGCGATCTTGCGGCGAATTGTATTGATGTGTCACTCAGATCGGCAACCCAGCGGGACCATATTGATAGTGTTCACTAATTGATTTTTTTAATAACCGATCCATGACAGCGAGGCAAATGCGTGTTATAAAATCGTTTATCTTAGGCACGCAACCCGACGGGACCGTGCTGTGATTAGATATCTTGTATATAGAAAACATAAGTTAAATTTGTTAAGAGGTAAGCCAGAATTGAATTGATTTGGGGTGTGATGAATTGGAGATTAGAAAAGCATGATTAAATTGAAATGAAAAGAGTATTGTGAAATGCCTTATTTGATTATCAATGACTTATTGCATATGGAAGAGTATGTTTAGTTTGATCGATGAACCATAAATGATTGTATATGAAATAAGTATATGTATTGTATTGACATTGATCATCGAAAAGATCGAAAGTTTGTTTAGTAAAGCGCATGATTTGATTTAAACTAAAGCGAGAATGGAATTGTATAAAACCCACTTAGCATGAAAATGCTTAGCATGTAGGTTTATCTATACGCGGTACCGATTGAACAGGAGCGAAAAGCAAGATCAAGGAGCGTCGAGTCATAAAGAAAGAACTGCAGAGTATATTCCGACATATGCATTCACCCCATATCTCTTTTTGAACATTGATATTTTGTAAAAACAATTTCAACTCTAAATATTTATTTTGTAAATAATTTGAAAAGGCTTGATATGCCTTTATAGTAATTATACTTTTGCATGAATGAAATGAAATGGGCTTACCCCTTTAAACGCTTCGCATATTTAGAAAAGTTTTCATACCAAGTAGAAGTGTATTCGCAGTGTTTTTGATAAATGATTTTGATAAGGTGATTGAGTGACATTAGGCAATGGGACTCGGTTTGGACATGACGGTCGAGAATGGAAAGGGTGCTATTTATAGTGGTATCCAGGCTGGGATTGGCGTTTCTGGAAAAAGATACTGAATTTTGTAAAAGATTTTGTAAAATGGTATTTGACATACATTGCATTTGCATATAAAGGATGACATAACTCTGATGCGGATCTTGCTGGTCTTAATAGAGACCGAACATGAGTGGTATAAGTCCTTAAGTGCAGGGTGACCTAGGGAGAGTGTATAGAGATTGTGCCATTAAAATAAGAAATATGAATTTAAGGAGACTTGATAGAGTTATCCTTGGAATTTGATTTGATATTGGGAATGGAATTTGGTTGTCCGTGCAGCGATAGTTGATTTTAGAATGAAACGTGACCTTAAGGACGAATAGCGATGAGGTTATTTTCATGTCGCGAGAGGTCGGAATCACCTCTCCCCAATGTAATATCGTGCCAGCTGCGAGAAAATGGTGCGGAAAGGATGTGAAGCCTACTTGGCTTATGTGATTGATAAGGTTAAGGCAAGGCCTAGTGTATCTGATATCCCTACCGTTAGTGACTTTCCGGACTTGTTTCCGGAAGAGTTGCCAGGATTGCCTCCACAGAGGGAGATTGAGTTTGCTATCGGTTGTACCGGAACGCGTTGGCATCCATTACAGCATGCAGATAAGCCATTAGTAGGAATATGTGATTTTTAGTGATGTTTCACTAAATGGACTTGGATGTGTCCTAATGCGAGGTAAAGTGGTAGCTGTATGCTTAAAGACCAGGTTGAGCCGCATGAAAATAATTAACACAAGCATGACTTGGAATTGGTAAGCTATTGTATTTGCATTGAAAATATGGGGGCATTATACGTACGGGAAAAGTGTTTCATCTACACCGATCACAAGAGTCTTAAGTATTTGCCCTCGCAACGAGAGCTTAACTTGAGATAACGGAGATGGATGGAATTGATAAAAGATTATGACTGGATGATTGATTATCACCCGGGAAAGGCGATATGGTAGGCGTGCTTTGAGTGAAAGACAATGCAAACGCTTAGCGTTGGACTCATTGTCGTTGATAGGCGGCTTGATGCAGTGGTGACAGAATTGATAGTAAGACAGTTTGTTGAATCGAGTGCTAGAGAGGCACAAAGAAAAGATGAGAAAATTCTTCAGTATAGTAAATTCGGATTGGAAATGGTAAAGAAATCAAGTTTACAGTAAAGAAGATGGGGTTTTGTATTATAAAGATAAGGTTTGTGTACCCGATGATAATGATTTGAGGAAAGCCAAACTTGAAGAGGCACATAGTGGATCTTTTGCTATCCATCCGTGCTTTAAAGATGTATCAAGATTTGAAAATGTCATTACGGTGATGCGGAATGAAAAGAAGTGTATCGAGTTTGTAACAGTGTTTGGTTTGCGAAGAGTAAGGCGAGCATCAAGTTCCTTCGGGATTATTGCAGCCTATTAGAATACCGGAGTGGAAATGGGACCGAATTACCTTGGATTTTGTAGTTGGGTTACCATTGACAGGGAGAAAGCATGACTTAGTTTGGGTCGTAGGGGACCGATTGGCGGTCGGCCTCACTTCTACCCGGTCTTGAGCATTTATTCGCGAAAAGCTAGCAAAGTACTATATCCCAAGGAAATAGTTCGGTTGCATGGACCAATATCCATTATTTGAGCCGAGATCCGAGGGTTTACTTCAAGAATTTTAGGGAAAATTCACGAGAGGCTACGACTAAACTTTGCTTATGATGTTCCACCCACAGACGGATGGACAATCAAAAAAAGTGATTCAGATTCTGGAAGATATGTTAAGGAGTTGTGTGATCGACTATGAGGGTAGTTGGGATAGACACATTCCTTTAGTTGAATTTGTATACAACAAAAGTTTCCAATCAAGTATTGGAATGGTGCCTTACGAGGCTTTATATGGAAGAAAATGCAGAACACCGTTGTGTTAGACGGAATTGAGCGAAAAGAAAGTGATTAGCCCCGACTTGATACAAGAGAATGAAGAAAAAATGAAAATGATTAAAGAAAGATTGAAGGTGGCCACCGATAGACATAAATCATATGCCGATATGAAAAAAAAAAGATATTCGACATGAGATCGGCGAAAAAGTGTTTTTGAAAGTATCGCCTTGGAAGAAGGTGATGAGATTTGGGAAAAAGTGGCCCCTATGAAGTGATTGAAAAAGTGGGTCTAGTGGCATACGGATTGGCATTACCTCCGGACTTGGAAAAGATCCATAATGTTTTCCATGTCTCAATCTTTGAGGTATAGGTCGGACGGAGTCACATGTAATCTCTTGGAGGCCAATTGAGCTGAGACCAGATTTGACCTATGAGGAAGAGCCAGTGGAGATCTTGGCTCGAGAAGTGAAAGAATTGCGGAACAAGAAGATTCCATTAGTCAAAGTGTTGTGGAGAAACCACAAGACCGAAGAAGCCACTTGGGAAAGTGAAGAAACGATGCGGCCGATGAGTATCCTTGGCTTGTTTGACTAAGGTAAATTTCGAGGACAGAATTTTCTTAAGTGGGGGAGAGTTGTAACGCCCCAAAAATACCCTAGAATTTTTTTTATAATTTTATTATATATTCAGGGTATAAATTGAGCCAACTTGGGTATTTTCTGGGAATATTTAAATGAATGTTGATTAAATTATTATATGGCTAAAAACCAAATGCAAATATTAAATGCTAAAATGAGAAATTAATTGAACCCGAAATAAACCAAGTGAAAATGACAAGAATTAGGGAATTGTGAAATAAGGACCTAAGGGTCATAAAGTTAGAAAGAAGAAATGTCTAGAAATGTGATTGATGAAATTTAAATGCAAATGAGCACAAATAGTGGGCAAACTATGGCTAGGAGAACTTAAGCCCAAAATGGATTTTAAAGAAGGCAGAGCAAGGCCTTATGTGACATGTTAAGACCAAAAGTGGTCTAGGAAGCTCATTTTGAGCAAAACGGTTTGAGAGAGAGGAAGGGAGAGCTAGGGCTTGCAAAGTGAGGAGGTTGTGATTCTTGCTCCATTAAAGCAAGAGTTTAAGAGATCAAGTTGAAGAAGAAAGCTTGACATTGAAGGTGAAGGGATTTAAGGTAAGAAAAAACAAACTCTAACCCCTTTCTACTTGTGTTTGGGTTCTTGACCCAAATGTGAGGTATAAATGTGTTCTTGGATGGTTTAGTTCAGTTTGAGATTGTTTTCATTGTTTAGATTGGTTTAGATTGGTTTAGAGAGTGTTTGTAAAGAGAAAATGTTGGGTTTTCAAAGGAAATCTTTGTCAAAAAATTTTGTCAAGACCACTTGTTAACTGTTTTGGCTATAGATTAGAAGTTATAATCCATCAAATGAAATGATTAATCGATGAACCATAAGAGATAGGTATAAATTTATAGAAGGGACCGAGAACTAAATTCTTAGCTCAGGCTCCAAATACAGGCTTAAATGTTTCGGGTAGCTCATCGGGTTATCTTTTGTTTTGGGTATTGTTATAGTCGACATTTTGCATGGCCATGAGTTGAGTTTCACTCATCCAAATTAGTGATTAAATTATCGGTGGAAATAAATTTGAGGGAATAATTTACTTGAAGGAAGTGTATACAATTGTAACCTCAGAAGTGCAGAAATTTGTCGAGATTAAAGTAGCAAAATCTGTGAAACGATCGATTACGCTTTGAAAATTGGAGTATTCTCGATGTAAAATGCAATAGCAGGTTTGGTGATCCAAATTGGATGATTCCAGTTGGAGAAAAACCTTAAGATCTGCTTCAAATGAGTGGAAGGAACCATTACCAATTTATGGAGTTAAGACCCTTGAAATTAGAATAATAGTAGATAGCAAGTGAAGTGGGCATCTTGACGGTTTGGCATTAAATGCAACTTGAGTTTGGGTGATGATAGGCGAAACGTGATGTGTAAAATGTAATACGCTATGTATGCGAAGTGCGCGCGTCGTATCAATGTCTGAGTGTACCTAAGTGGATATCGATCCACGAGGGAGAAGCGCGTTGACTACGAGTTTGTAAAATATTATACGGGCGTAAGCTTTGGACGACAAATTAACTAATGTGTGAGTGCTAAACTAATTTATCTTAGTAAATTACTAGGTGTTATGGAGACTGGGCTTTGTCTCCCACGCCACTGATGGATTACTACCTGGAGAAATTACTATTCAGTCTATTCGCGACTCATTGCTAGTGAGGTGATCGTGCCTACGAGATACCCTCTCTCGAGGTGTATCCGCCTATCTCGCTAGCAGGATTGAGCGTACCTCTACCCCAACCCAATGCTACGAAACACTTAAATGTTCTAACCTTAATCGCCACCCTCGGAATCAGGATATCTCTATTTACCGAATTGATCGGGGTCCTCTGTCAGATCCACAGGCGTCCTCGTCTCTCGATCTCGGATGCAGGCAAAATCATCTGATATTGGCCAGGACATCACATGTATATAAATCCGCGGATATGAAGGCATTTACTAACAGTCATAAATAACTTAGTAATATAAAATCTAAATCTTAATCCATGCAATGTTGACAAGGTTCAATGAGCCCTAGATGTGAATCTAGAACATCTTGGACTTGGTATACATGGCTCCCGATCTATAAACCATGTGATCTTTGGAAAAGAAGAAAGTACCATGATGTCTTCTCAATGATACGGTTCCACTTCTTCTTTCTGCTTTAAGTGCCCTCGTCAGATGCGTCTTCGATCCCCGATTTCTGGTCCCTTTTGCTTTTAATGATGGTGAGGCAAAAATCGCGTTGACATCGAGACGTTGAGGCGTCACGACGTTGGCCACTTGTTGACCTCCTCTTCTCGTTGACCCGACTTCGCAACGTTGGGACATCGCGACGTTCCTGCCAGCTTTATGCTCTTCTTCTCTCTACTCCAAAATGGTCTCAAAAACTGCCCGTTCCACCTGCTATTCACACAAAATGCAAGAATCAGATATCGGGCTATATAATGCATATTTAACTGTAAAATAAAGCTAAAACCATAAAACAGATGCGGGTATGACATGAGTGTTTTAGGCACTCATCACACCCCCAAACTTAGCTTCTTGCTTGAAGCAGAAGCGACTCGTGAGACACCTGACCACCATGCATAACCTAACCTGCTTAGGATTGTGATGCACCGCGTGACGAAGGATCAAAATGGGTAGACTCCCAAATCTTGCCTTTTGATCGAATTTCGAAGGATCAGTAAGGGGTGTTAGACTTTGAAAGATTCGTTTGAACCTAGTCTGGGTTGACAAGTGCCTCAGCAACCGAGATATTCAATAGCCTTTCCCAAGGACCCTATGTCCATTGAATAAATTATCTACCAGCGTATACCTTGGTTCCAGGCACCCCCCGAACTTGAATTTAACCGCTGGACTGGTCAATAAACATACCTACGCATGAAGAAAAACTAGTGCGTAAGTTATGCTAAGTGTTCATGTAGCGAAGTTGATTTGGGTGACTCCCACCGGTTGGTTAAGTGCGGGTGTCAGTTCCTGAATTTCTGAACACTCCAGCTAAGCCTAAGGGCCTAAGTTCATTGGGGCTTGCATCTTGTCCCACAGCCAACGAGCGGTGGTCAATGGCTCCGACGGTTGTGAGGTATTAGACACAGAAGGCCTCGGATATTACGGATCGATTAGAAAGATCCATATTCTAATTCAGCCTATTGTTTTTTACTTGGGCTGTGGAAATCCTCTTTTATTTAGGGTGTCCCATCACTTTGGTGTTTAGAGACTCCCAGGGTTTGTTGAACAGCATTAGCGGGGCCTGACCTTTAAACATCTACAGGGTCTTCGTATTGTGAATGTGATAGGCTCGTTGAGAAATGGTTTCTTGAGTATCCCGGAGGTGATTCACTTTGCCTCCCTACCTATTCAACCTGAAGTTCTCGAGCATCTAACACCCTCATGCGGATTTATCTTATGTTTGTCCATGATGATTGTGGACTCGGTGAAGATCCTTGACTCTCAGCATGGCATCCATACACGCACTACCTAAGCACTCTCAACGTCAACATATCCTAATACTAGGGACTCCTAGTGACTAGAAACAACAAAACAGAAGAATGACCTACCATAAAAAAAAAAAAAAAAAAACGAAACATAAAAAAAACATAAACTAACACAGAACTCGGCATACAAAAATAAACAAACATAAACTAAACCTGAGCTAAGAAGGAACATGAAAATAAATGGCCCAGCTGCAAAGGCTATTTTATCTAACAAAACCCGATCACCGCACCTTTGAGTGTGTGATCTACATTTGTAAAAGAACAAGGGTGAGAGGAAACTTCCACAGGTGATCGGTCGTGTCAACTGTGACGGTGGCGGCGGTGGCGTGGAGGGGCGAGGCTGGGCGAGCAAGGCTTGGAGGGGCTGGCGGGATTTTGGAGGATGGTGCTGGTTGAAGCTAGGACGATGCGCATGTGTGTCGGCACGGAGGGCCATCACCTCTAGGTAATGAGGGACTCGGTGCTCAGGGTCTCGTCCCGAAGGCATCAAGCGGTCGAGTGAGGGGGCGTGGGTCCTCTGGGTCGGGGAGTGGGATGGATGGGGCCTCCCCAGGGAGTCGGTGTGGGGTGGGTGAAGTGGAGGAACTGACCTAGCTTCTCCTAGGGTTGACCGGAGGTCAAAATGAGCATGATATACCGGCTCATCCTCGTCCGAGGTTCATTGCGAGTCGTTACTCCCTCGGGTAAGTGGTACACGGGTTTGTCATAACCAAACCATTATAGCTTTAATGAGGTGTATCCTTTCATTGTCCTCTAAGAATTACCGACTCGTTTATAGGCCGTATATGAAAGGGTGCGAGGTTCTAGCGTCCGTTATGGAGGATGGCATCCTCTACATAACACATGACTTATCAAAGGAATGTCTGGATGATGGCTTAGTTGAGCAGGGAACGCTGGGCTGTCACCTCACACACGTTCGTCGTGAATGAGGCGGCGTGATGGTGATGCCATACCTTGAGAATATAAGCCAAATGTTTGGCCTTGGAAGTGCCGCAGTGCACGACATGCCACCAAACTGCGAGCTTCCACTCCACCCCAGCCGTTGGTGGGGACGGAGGACCTCGGGGTAAATCGGTAGCTCATAAAGCCCGTCAAAGGCTCGAGGAGAAGCCGGGTCAGGTGTAGGGTGGTTGATGGGTGCGGGGAGTCTACCAGCACTCACGCACTCGGACCTTTTGGCTGACATGGGAGGCGAGGTTGGCGTGGGAATTCGTACCACACTCGTCTAATTTGGACCGGGTGGTTGTTATAACGCCCGCCCGTCACTTATTCGCAATGGTCTTCGAAGAAGTCTTCAGAGTGGTGGAAGCCCTTTTCTTTGATGGACCGATTCTTACAAATGGTGCCAAACCTATCGTGACCTTCATTGATAAATTTGGTGAGGTCAAAATTGGATCGGGTCCTCTGGCCAGGCCAGCAGAATTGACTTTGCGGCTTGCAGAGCATTGGTGTAGAGGGTGAAATTTGGGCCCTCCTAAGCACCAAAGAAACAGGGCGAATGGCCGCAGGAGGCAACTCTAGGTGACTGGACAAATGTCGAGCACCTAGGGTGCCTGGAAAGCCGAAGGCTAGAATGGCGGGAGGCGACCACGACCTCTAGGTGCTGTGGGCCGCGGCGCAAACCCGGACCTAACGGTGGGGACCGAGACGGTGCAGGCCCTGAAAAAAAAAAAAAAATGCCGAACTCCCTTTGCGGTCGGCGGGAGCAAGGTGAAGGCAGGCGAGGGTGTGATGGAGGCACGAGACAGGGGTGGAGGACTGGCGGTGGTTGAAGAAGGTTGGTGGTGGTAAAGCTGACGGGAGGTCGGAGCGCGACAATGGAGTGTGGGTTCGGTAAGAGTGTATGCGAGGGAGGCCCGAAAATGGGAGGGCTTTTGGACAATAGAAGCAAGGGCAATGTTGCGGCCCGTTCGGTTAGCGTGGTGTTCTCGGTGGGTTGCCAGCGCGTCGACGTTGAGATCAGCGTCGCGACATTCGAAGAGGCCTTAAATACAGCGTCGCGGCGTTGGGATCAACGTCGCGGCGTTCCGAGAGAAGTGGTAAAACTGGCGTTGCGGCGTTCACGAAACGGTTTTTCATGGATTCCCGAGTGACGTCGCTGGCGTTGGAATCAACGTCGCGGCGTGGCGAAGAAGGCGAAAATGAAAAAAATTTCAATAATTTTCTAAGTTTTGAAAACCCCCTGAATACGGTACAACCCGCAGCACTCACGAAATAGGCTTCTCGACTTCTCGGCGGATCCTCCATATTAATTTACGTGCCGAGCCTGAAAATGAAGCCCGGCGAAAGAAAATCCACGATTACGGAAGGAAGCGAAAGCGAGCGAAAATTAAAGCAGGCCATAAAAATTAAATTATGGAAAGAAAAATTTCAAGAAAAGCAGGTTGCCTCCCCAGTAGCGCTTTGTTTAATGGATTAGCTCGAAGACCACGTTTGAGATCTCGATGCGATTTTTAGAAGAAACTGGAAAATGCTGGTGCATCTCCTTATAGTGCTCACAAACACTGCTCAAGGTGGATGAAATATTTTTCCTTCCATGCCCTTGACCCTCTCGGTATCTTCACGTGAGCTGATAGGCTTATCCGAAAGTTTTGCACCCCAAGGGAGCCCGATTAAGGCGCATTTGGGGAATCAAATTCTTGACACGAAGCACTTTGCGTGATCAAGCGATATCTCGTAGAACCACGATTCTAATAGCCGAACCGGGTGGCTTGGCTTTATCATTCTGGTTGTTTGACATATTAGCTAATCCATCTTTATTGAAGAAGACGAGATGGGCGAGGCCCGCTATTCTTTGCCATATAGTCCTTGTCCCGGCGGAAGCGATATACCAGTCTTGAACATGCGACGCTGGCCATCAGAATTGCTTCTTAAAAGCTACTGCTTCAAGCGCGCACTATCATTGTATAACCTTCCTCTAAGCGTACGATACATAAAGCGATGTCGGCGGATGAAAGCAGTGAAGCCCGATGTTGAGGTAAGGATTCGGTATTGATATAAACCGTCCCCAGTGATGAAGGGGCCAAATCTTGGCTAACTTTTAGCGGGTTCCTCGTTGGAGCTCAAAGTTAGACAACTCCAAGCAGTAGCGATCTGACGTGGATGGGCGCCGCAACACACGGGAGGCCGGGGCTGGGAGCTGCGGCAGCCCCCGGCCGGCCCAATTGGCGATCTATCGAGCACGATACATAAGCCCGATCTGTCAGGGCGGATGGCTTGGTGGGAGATCAAGCTGAGTGAGTTAGATATTCAATATAAACCTCGTCTAGCGATGAAGGGGCAAATATTGGCTAACTTTTTAGCGGAGGTTCCTCAGTAGGAAACAAAGTTAGACAACTCCGGTGGTAGATCCACGAGCGTGGATGGGCGCCGCAACACACGGGGCCCGGGTGAGTACGCAACGAAATACAATCGGGAAGTAATAGAAGACATGCCATACGTTTGGATTTCTGCTTCTATGATGAAGTCAGTATGAAGCAATAGTGGCGGGCTTGACCTCTGAAATCTCGTGACCTCCTCTGGAAAGATCTATCCATAAAGCAGCTTTCAATTGGTGGTTAGCCAAGTAAAAGACGAATATGAGACAAGGGACCAACACATGACCAAGTATGTGAGTCTAGTCAACCTACGTTTGGGAAGCTTCACAGCTTGGCGGTTGGAGCATGTCCCCGAAAATTCTAACAGAAGAAATGACGGCTTTATGTGACCATGATTCGTCCTTGCTAATAAAAGCAGTGCTCTCACTCCTTATGTACTACTGCTAGAATGCGTTGATCCTTTGGCGGGTTAATGAAATAGATGAGACGAGTTCTTCTTGGATGACTCCAATAGTCCACTATTTGTGTTCGAGGGTGTGGCGACCCTCGAGCGATGACCCGAGTTAGCGGTCAGGATCGAAACCGGTGTATTCTGGCCCAGAAGCCATTAATCAAATCCATTTATCAAATACATTTAATCAATATAAGCATTTTCATTCTCAAATCTTTGCGAAAGTGATTTCAATTTGGGGCAAGCTCATAAACATTTACAAATTCAATCAATTTCTTTACAAAATATGCATTTATCCAAAAATGGCATTTTATTTCGTTTACAACATAATATCCAAAATCGTATGGTACAAAAATAATTTCGGAGTTGAACTCCTTTGGTTTACAAAAAAGCGATGTGTAACAAAAAATGGTGAGGATGCCGTATGACAGGGCATACCAGTGTTTTTCTGGATGACTACGAGCTCCTCCCGACCTTGGGTCGCTTTCGATCACGTCATCACTCGGTACCTCTCATTGATTAAAAACAATGCGCTAAGCATTTTTCATGCTTGGTGGTTACATCTGAGTTCTCCATTTCCATTTGATTCCAATACTTTCTAAATCATGTATTTATCAAAATGTATGCATACAATGTCTAGTGTAATGTAAAAGATACTTATAAATACACTTTTTAATATCATTTTAAACTTAGTTCTGATTTCATATGACTAGAGTCAACATTCACAGCCAGTTCGAGTTAGTGAATCTTGTCTATTGTCATTTAGTAGTAATGTGATTTCATTTCAATATTACCAATATCACATATGACCTCAGAAGTCAACATTCTATGGTCGGTTGGTGAATCTGTTAATTTGTCATTCGATAGCGATGTGATTTCGCATTGAACAAATCGGTTACCCTCATGACGGACT